>JAJTUV010001826.1:0-242423 GCA_021653895.1 Mastomys natalensis | reverse complement strand
CTTTTTAGATTTGGCACCATATTAGCCTGTGCTTCAGCTTAGAAATCCAGTTAACACATTCAATTGGCACCCTGTGAGTTGAGCAACTGGCTTAGGTTTATAGCACTGATTTAAAACACCCCTGTGAGTTTGAAACTCATGACATCTTCTGGTGCTTGTGGCTCTGTCAGAGGTGGAGTAAAACTGCTGTCCTCTGGGTGGTGAGCTCTGATCTGTCCTGGGTGGGTGAGCTCTGTCCCTAGGTGGGTGAGCTCTGTCCCTGGGTGGGTGAGCTCTGTCCCTGGGTGGGTGAGCTCTGATCTGTACCTGGTGGGTGAGTTTGCCTTTCTTTGTAACCCTTTTTGCCTAGAGCATAGAAAAATATGTAACCAATCTTGAAATAACTAGTCTGGTGACTTTGCTGGGTTGAAACTAGACTGTAGAGTCAGAAAATTATGCCAACCACCATTGATGAATAAATCCTGAGAATGTATGTTGCGCTTTAAATTACTTGCTGTCTGAAGGGGGTTCTGAGTCAAGACCAGCTAGGCTAAATAGAAAATCAGTCAAAATAAATACAATTTTATCTTTAAAAAGACGAGAGTATGGAGTAGGACGGAAAGAGCTACTGATCGATATATTACTGTAATTGTAACAAATATCTGAGATAAACCAACTTCAAAAAGAGAAAAGGCTTATTTTGGTCATGAGTTTGGTGACCAGACCACTTGCCCTGTTCTGACTGTACACATGGTAACACTAGAGGAGAAGGTATTGGAATGGAGGTGGTGAGAAGGAAGGGAAGTGAGAGAGGGAAGGAGAGAAGGAGGGAGGGAAAGGAGGGAGGGAGGGAGGGAGGGAGGGAGGGAGGGAGGGAGGGAGGGAGGAGAGGGGAGCGGTGGGGATGGTACAATCCTCTGTATAGTTCCTCTTCTGTTGCTAATGTTCAGGTGGTTTTGGATACAGAGTAGCTCAGGCTGGCCTCAGATTCTAGACTTTTCTTTGCAGACTCCTAAGTCCTGGAATGATAAGGGTGCACTGTCACTGTCCTCGTCTGAATTTTCATCTCTGAGAGTAAGAAGTCTGCAGCTGTCACTGTTCCTCTAAGACCTGATTTCTCCAGTCAGGCACAGTTCCTAGATACACAATAAGCTTTTTGTAGAGAAAAATAAAGGTGACTAGAAAGGTTAGATATATTTAACAGTTTAACTTGCTCCCTTCTCAGTATAATTCTATTACTAACTACTCATGAGAATCCACAGTGAATGAAACGCAAGGTTACATTGCACATGGATTGACTCTATATTCATCCCAATTCTTATTCAATGGCCAATTAAATATCAATCCTGGAGTATGGCGGTGACTTACACAAAGTAGCACAAGCAATGAAACAGTTAGACTAGAATATTGTCTAAAGGAAGCAAGATTTCTGATTCTCATAGAAACAGACAGACAGACAGACAGACAGACAGACAATTTTGTGTTAGGGTCTCTTATAACCCAGGCTCACCTCACACTCACTATGTAGCCAATGATAACCTTGAACTGCTGATTCTCATGTCACCACCGCTCAGCTGCTGAGATCACAGGCTGGGACCAACACAACCAGGTCATCAGTGTCATTTTAGATGTCTATATCTAGTTGTCATTGTGTTTAATGAAAGCACTGGGTAAGAGGGATGGACTAAACATGTGAAGCTATTCCAATCACTCCTAAACCATAACAAAGACTTCTTAAGTGAAATACAGAATCTGACATGTATGGAGTAAAGAAAAGAAAAGATAGGCACAAAGCTGGGCCAGTGGGCAAAAGGAGCAAGCACTGAGTGACCTAGTAGATCTGAGACAGAGCTGTGCCTTCTGTGGCCTCCCCACTTTAGGACAAAAGCCTCTGACACAGTGGCCAGGGGATGCATAGGCTCACCCAGCAGGAGAGCACACTACCTGCTGAGACAACTGGGGTGGAGCAACCCCCTCCCAAAGGAAGGCTCCTCCCTCTTTGTACCTGTGAATCCCTGCCCTTGCCTGTCTCCCCAAGTCAGGAATGCAGGGCACATGGTTCTGGAGCAGAGGAATTAAGTGTGGAAGGAGATGTATGTCTGTGGCCAGCTGGCAAGAGAGTCTGATGTGAAGTGAGAGGCAATACCCAACTTCACTTCATGTTGAATGGATAGTTTGATAAAGAATTCGGTGACTGCCACCGTCCTCAAAAACTAAACACTTGTATTTCCCAGCAGTGTCTTGGGAGTTGTGAGCTAGCATCTGAGACGTGTCAGAGCCTGGTCTTCCGTGGATGATCCTCGTGAAGCAATTCATTCCTCAGAGCACAGCTCTGTTCTTTCTCTTTGTCTCTTTTAAAGTATCTCAGAAATTCACTGCCCTTTATTAAATACATATATTTTTCTTAGCTGTCTTCAACATGGCAAATAACATCAGCAACAGCCAAAGCAAAAGTATTATAACTATCATCAGTCTTTATTCCATAGACATCTTTATTGGTCTTTTAATTGCATGGTTCTTCAGCAGAGTGATAGAAAGCATAAGACTTTCTGGATTACAGATGCCTTTAGGCAGATCTTGAGCCTCCCCCGGCCTACTCCCTAGCTTGCTTGTGCATTCCAGTCATATTTGAATATCATTTGATGTCTGCCTGTCCACAACAGCCCCCATCACTTCAGCCATCTGTGTACACTGTGACTACTACTTAAAAGATTATTCCATGTTACTCATCTGGCCAATGTACATATTATCTTTAGGACTCAGTTTTGACATAGCACTCTATGACACATATCTTCTTTGACCCAGTATATGTATGGCTCCATAGCACCACACACACCCACACACACACCCACTCCTACTGTACCTGACCCATCTTCCAACAGAGCCAATATTCGTTCTGCTTATCTGTCTGCCTTCTGGACAGTAGCTCCTTGAAGCTCTGAACTGTCTTGTTCTCACATGCATAGCAGCCAGCACAATTGTTAACTCAATAGCAGAGGCTCAATTAATGCATCTTGAAGGAATTTGGGAATTGTATTCATTCTAGAATATTTGGAAATAGATCCAGAAAAAGAAAAAGAAAAAACTGCACACACCTTGAATCCAGCACTCAGGAAGCAGAGGCAGGTGAATCTATTGAGTTCGAGGCCAGCCTGGTCTGCAGAGTGAGTTCCAGTATAGCCATGGCTACACAGAGAGACCCTGCTTCGAAACACAAACAAACAAAAAAATATATCTTAAAAAGAACATCAATATAAGTAATAAATCTTGGTCAACTTAAACTACAGAGACCTTGTCTCAAAGAAAGGAAGGAAGAAAGAGAGGGGGAGAGAGAGAGAGAGAGAGACAGAGAGACAGAGACAGAGAGAGAAAAAGAGGGGGAGGGAGGGATAGAGGGAGAGAGGGAAGAAGGGAAGGAGGAAGAGAGAGAAGGAGAAGAAAAGGAAGGAAGGAAGAAGAGAAGGAAGGAAGGAAGGAAGGAGAGGGGAAAGAGGGAGGGAGGGAGGGGAAAAGAAAGTCCTCAATCATGAATGCTTCCTCCTCCTCCTCCTCCTCCTCCTCCTCCTCCTCCTCCTCCTCCTCCTCCTCCTCCTTGTGTTAACCTTTTTAGTTCCTTGCTTCCAATTATAACAACATTCTCACATCATCCTTGCAGCAAGCAAGCTTTGAGTACTTCTGAATTCATTTCTGGTATATTGTTATGCTGAAATGCCATTAAGGGTCTATTTATGTAACTCTGAACACTTGGGAAACTTCACTTAGGTAGGTATACGAACATCATCCTTTAGAAGTGACATTGTTTTTGAGATACTTTATGTTATTGGACTTTGTTACATGCTAAGTTATGATACCACAAATAACGGTTAAGTGAATGTTTTTGTACTTCTAATTATTGCTCCTTAGAAAGTTCTGGAAATAAAATTATTAGGTGAAAATTTTATAACTCTAGTAGAAGAACAAAGTGGAATAATGGTCTCTAGAGACTGGGAAGGGTAGTAGGAGAGGAGATGGAAGGAATTTTAACAAAGGTTCCCTAGTCACAGTAGAGAAATTTGTTCTGTGTTTCTTAAAATAGACGGGGGTAAGTGTTGGTTAAAACAATATGTGATAGATTCCAAAATGGGCAAAGAAATAAATATCTCCAGATATACAAAGGATAATGTTGAAGACATGGAAGCATTTATTACCTTAGATTATTATATACTACATAAGCATATTAGATTACCCCATGTGCCAATACCAAGATGTACAAATAGTATGTCTCAAATTGAAAAGAATTTACATTTTTAAAAGATTTCTATTTCTGTTTGCAGTGCTTCTGCAAGCCCATCTCAATATACTTTTGACCGCAACATTTTCTTTTTTAAAGAGTAACGATTACATTTGCAAAAAAAGGAAGTTACATTTGCAAAAAGGAACACTTCAATTTTATTCTTCTACGTATTATGTATCTGTATTATATTCTTCTGTGCCTGCTTTTCTGTTGCATCATCTTTCTTAACGAAGTAAAGACTTTTGTTGTGTTAAGAACACAATCCTGAGTCTAAGGAGCTGGCAGCCATGAGAATCTGGGCTTCATCCTCAGCCATGACCACTTAGAAGCCACATGCAGTGGGATACACTTACAAACTCAACATAGGGGAGGGGTGCCGGGGACAGAGACAGGACTCCTGGAGCCTGCTGCCCAGCCACTCCTGCTAATCAATAAGCTCTAGGGAGCCTATCTCAGATGAAGGCATTGATGCTGACCCCCTGCCTCCACGTGTATACACACAGTATGCGTGTATACATACACCAAACAATACAACTCTCTGTGCGTTCTTTCAAAGCCCCCCCCCAGCTAATATATGCCATCAGCGTTAATTCATAATTTTAACATTTTCTAATATTTAAGCTCAGCTCCATAATTTACTCAATTACTTTTTTTGCCCTCTTAGATACATATTTTCCAACTAAGAAATGCACATCGTCATTGTCCCTTTTTTCTGTTTTCTTGATAAAACATAATGATGAAAGGAACTTGGAAGTCCTGGTTAAGTCTGTCATTCCAGGGAATAACGTAGCAGGAACAGGAGCAACTGCGCGCATCCACGTAACTGACGAAGCCGGAACACGGGCCAATATGATCTAGACAGTCCCTCACCAAGACTCTCATCCCAGGAAGGTTGTCGGCTGTGTCAACTAGACAATTAAAACTGATTATCACAACTAAGACAATATTTTTCTATTTGCTTTTGCTGTTGTTATTGGGTTGTTGCGGTATTGTATTTGTTAATTTCTCATTGCTGAGATCAAATATCTGACCGAACAAAAGGAAGGAAGGGCTTGCTCTGGCCACAGTTTGAGGTACAGCCACCATGGCAAGAAAGCTATGCAGGAGTTTGAGGCAACTGATCGCATCGAGGTTGATGTTAGGAAGCAGAGAGAGATAAACACTAGTGCTTAGGTAACATTCATTCGGTCCAGACCCAGCCCGTGGAAAGGTTGTCATCCACATTTACTATGTCTCTTCTTACCTCTGTAACCAGTCCAGACGCTCTCACCCAGACATGTAGAGAGGTTTGTCTCTAAGGTGATTCTGAATCCTGTTAAAGCTGGCAGTCAGCATTAGCATCAAGGACTGTTGGGTTGTTGCTGTTTGGTTCTCTTGAACGTGGCTTCACCTGCAGCTCAGGCTGACCTCAGACTCAGTCTTCCCGCCTCCACCTCCCCATGCTGACTTTATAAGCTTCAACACCAAAGTCAGCCTCTATTAGTTTCCTACCACGTGGCTCACATTTAAATTTCTGACACACTTAGAATTTATCTGGGGCTCTATTTTGAGGTGAGATTTGAATTAGAGTTTTACAGAACAGCCAATTTTTTGTAAGACTTTTAAAGAGGTGCTAGTGGATGGGGTGGAGAGATGGCTCGGTGTTTGAAACTGCATATTGTTCTTCCAGAGGACACAAGTTCAGTTCCCAGCACCTGAATTGGGCAGCTCACAACCGCTTATCACTCCAGGAGATCCAATGCCTCCACAGGCACCTGCACATACACACAGTGCAGACTCACGTGACAATCTACATCATATGCTTAATTAAAAGAACAAAAACTAGATCTTAAAAAGAGAAACTCTACTAGGAACAATAATACTAAGAAGGAAGCATCCAAAGATGTGCTTGATGTTGACCATAAACTTTGTCTTGTCCCCTTCTCAGGTGACCAAGAGCCAGCAGTGAGCAGTGATTCTGACATCTCATTAATTATGGCACTGGAAGTGGGCCTGTCTGATGTAGAACTTTCCACTGACCAAGACTGCGAGGAGGTGAAATCTTGAGATGGTAGAAATGGACAAAAGAAAACATAGGAACCAGGGGGCAGGAAGGAAGCATGCTCCGAGAATTGAACTGAATACACGGCCTTCAGATCACCATGGCAACCCCAGGGCACTCTGTTCAAGGGTGGTAATGAAAGCAATATCTAAAGTCTCCCAAGTCAGGACGCGGAGTCCCATCTCTGCAACAGCCTGTGGCCTTGATGTGGAAGTTGAAAGCTGGATTCCTTGGTGTTCGTGGAGACGTGGGGCCAGGAACCGGAAGTGTGGCAGACCGGAAGGAGCATCTTCACTTGATTTCAGCCTCTGCCGTCTTCTTGCTCTTGTTTGGGAAAGATGGTTTCATTCCCCTTGGCAATTTCTTTTTAAAGTTGATGTATAGTTTACATCGATCCCTCTGTTTTCCCGTTGATTCACTCCAGCCCATATACAGAGGTCTGTTTAGAAGTCCCAGTTGCTTCTCCAGTGATTGGTTTGTACCACGTCTTGGGATCATAGTCATGAGTTATCAGTATGACATGTGCCTGACTTTGAGGATCACCTCAGCACACTAAAACAGTGGGAGGCCAGATTTTATCAAGTGTCTAACCCCTCCTCTAAGTGGGTCTTGTCGAGCCCAGCTGCCAGACAGCAACACTAAGCTCTGATCTGATGGGTTGGTTGCTCGTTATTTTCAGCTCCGTCACAAGGGCTTCCGCTTGTCAGGCTGTGTCAGGGGCCATCGTGGCAGGAGAGAACTGTCAGGGAGGAATGTCTAAAACACAGAAGTCCTCAAAAGACACCATGACAAAGTTCAGAGTATGTGGAACAGAAGCCTAATTTAAAAAAAAAAAAACAAAAAAAAAAAACAAAAACTGATACCCCTTCTTCCCAGGGTAGGGAAGATTTTTGACTCCCTGATTTCCCCCCAAGGCCTTAGCGGTTTATCACCTTCATAAATGAATTCCATGGGTACGAGGTATAGAAAAGATGCAATCATTTTTCTTAGGTCACAGGCATCCAGGTGTAAGCTTACTTCAGGGACTGTCCTATTAACCCTCACCAGCCTACATGGAAAGATCTAAATAAGTCCTTAACAGTTTGCATCTTGGGTCTTCCTGAGAGCATCCAGGTATCAAGAGGAGAATGAGGTATGATCTGATAAAATCTGAATCAAAATGTGCATCATCATGGGAAATTGCTAAATTGAGTTGCTTCTGATTGTAAGAATCAAATAAATTGAAAGGAAAATTAACAAATGGACTATCAAAACCCACTGTATTATAAAGTGGTTTATGATTTTATTCTCTTTATATCTGAAACAATAACAAAAGTGTGCTGTCTTTCCAGTGGACAGTATTGTGATACATACAGCAATTCCAGAGGCAGAGGTGGCCAGTCTGTGTCCCTCTGGACAATCAGGAAGACTGTTCTTCTCTCCTCCTCTCTCCTCCTCCTCCTCCTCCTCCTCCTCCTCCTCCTCCTCATTGCTAGCAGTTGGCAAGGTCATACAGAGCAGGGATTAACCAGGAAAGCAAGCTCTTCCCACTGAGCTGTATTTATGTATTTGATTTGGGCTTTTCCACCTCATTACACTAATATCATTCAAACAGCGCGTGGTTGAGCTGTAAATCCTTGCTGCCCACTGCAATTTTGAGTCCAGGGGAATGGAATTCTCCTCTGCTCTTTTTTCTTTCTTTCTTCCTCTCTTTCTACTTTTAATGTGTTCCTATTTGATGGTGCATGAGTAGAGAGCAAGGCAAGAAAAATGATAACAAGCTTCAGAAAAATCACCTCTGGCTAAGGTCTAGCACATCCCATAATTTAACGCCAGCCTCTAAGGACTGAGATGCTCCGTGGCGAGGAAGCAGGTGAGTGTTAAACCAGATTCTCTCAGATGAAGTTTCAGAGATGAGTCTCACGGTCCCCTCCTTCTTGGATCACACATTTGCACTTCTCCAGGGGGATCTGTGTTGTGAAAACAGCTGGTCACAGAGCAAAATTTGATATTTAGTCTAATGACACTAGGGTAATTCAACAACAAGAGAAATACACAATTACATCACATGACCAGAGAGGAAAAGATCTGATGGGTGTTTTCTGGCCAGTGGTCAAGTAAATCACTGATTACATATGAAAGCCCGTGACCTGATACCCTACAGGATGCTAGTGAATGGAAAAGGGTCCAAGAGGTCCATCTTTGGCCTGTGGATCTGACTCCAAGAAGACCCTGTGGCAAACTCCCTGAGCCTTTGACAGTCTCTGCTTACCAAAGAGTTTTGAAAGACTTCCCTGTGACTTCCATGGCAAAAGAAAGATTAGCGAGAAAGTTTCCTCTTGAGATAAACTGGAAAAGCTCTTACTATAGACTTTGCTGTCACCTTCCACAGTGAGGAGATCCTGGCCTGAGGACCCAGCAAGCCACACATGGTGTGCAGCTCAGGAATGCACACTGAATACGCATTTACAGGCATGCATTTTTCTGGAGCAAGTGGCGCACCAACTCTGTCCAACAGAGATACAACCCGACTCACATACATTTTTTTTTTAATTCCCATTAGCCACATTTTAAGAAGCAAAAAAGAAACAGGTGAAAATAATTTAATAGTAGTTTACTTAACCTAATGTTATTGTTTTGATATGCAAAAGATATAGAAAGCGTTAGGGCAACATTTTCCTCTCTATTTTGTTACCTAGTCCAAATCTGCTGTGTCTTTTACACACCCAGCATATCTTAATTTTTACTATTCACACTTTCCATAGCCGTGTGTGCCTAGTAGCCACCAGCTGGGCAGCACAGCCCAAGAAATGTTCCAGAATCCTTAGTGTTCCTACTCTGACAGAAGAACAAGGATAAGATTACCTCAGTTTCCCCCACCAAAAGAAAACCAGACTTAGCCAAGTTACCTAAGGAGACAGCCAGGGTGGCTCAAATAGTCTTTATTAACTTCCTAAACTTGTGTCCACCGTCATCAGCAACTGTTACTTCTCTGAGCAGTTGCTTGTTATAAAAACAAACAAACAAGACAACCACCATGTTGACTTGGTGCTGAAATAAATTACACCCTCACTTCGATGACAGACCCTGAGACTCATGTGTGAGGTTTCCACCCCTCACTTCTATGACCAATCCGAGACTCATGTGTGACACTTAGCCAAAGAGAATTTACCTCAGCCCCCTAGTTCTTCCTGGCTGCCCAGCTTTAGAGCAGTAGAACTCAGAGACGGGAAAGGCATAGGGAAACAGGATACACACACACACACACACTCCACACACACACACACACACACACACACACACACACGATCTGTGTGGCCTTGTCGAGAAAGGCTCTCTGAAGCTTGAGACCATCCAGCCTCTATGTGGTGAATGGTGAGCAGCTTTCTGTTCAGCTTTGTCCAAGACAGAGAGGAAAAGAGCCCTTGACCTCCTTCAATGTCACTTTCAGAATGGCTTCCTCCTGGGTGGTTAGTCATTCTAAAAGGCCAATGCCTCCTGAGGACAGCATTTGAACAAAGCCCCTTGGGTTTGGCAGCGCCTTTGATGTCAGTTCTGGACACACCCAAGGAATGGATATAAAGTGTGGAGAGAGTAGATGGTAAAGGTATCAGAGGCAGTCCGGCAATGGTGGCACACACCTTTGATCCCAGCACTCAGGCAGGTGGATCTCAGTGAGTCCGAGTCCAGCCTGGTCTATGAAGCAAGTTCCAGAACAGCTACATAGAGTAACCCTGACTGGAAGCAGGGGGTGGGGGTGGGGAGGAGTAACAGAGGCACCTAGCTATTTCAACATTGTATGTGACATCCTGGCCATGGGAGCAAGTCTCTCTCCAGAGAGGTATTGTTGCTGTGCTGTTGTTGTTGTTTTGTTGTTGTTGTTGTTGTTTTTGCTTTGATACTTTCATCTGTGTGTATTCAAGGGTCTTGGTGTAGCCCATTAAGAATGGCTGTGCCCAGTAACCATTTCCTTTACAACACACACATCCCTGGGACTACCACACTTCCAGAACCAAAAAAGGACATCAGTCTACCTAAGATTCTTGGTATAAGCTTAGTTGGTGCTGAAATGAATTGCAGAGCATAAGAATTTAATTGCATTTAGTTGTCCACTGGATGCATCTCCTTGGCGAACACCATGAAAATTACCAAATAAAAACTTTCAGAAATTTTAGGAAAGAACATCACACTCTCTACGAAGAGAAGGCGCAGCCTTCTGCAGTACTGAGACCATGGAGGTGATGTCCTGTAGCATTTTTTTTTTTTAATGTATAAGATGCTCTGTATCTGTATGTACACTTGCAAGCCAGAAGAGGGCATCAATCCCATTACAGATGGTTGTGAGCCACCACGCGGTTGCTGGGAATTGAACTCAGGACTTCTAGAAGAGCAGTCAACTCTCTTAACCACTGAACCATCTCACCAGCTCCCATAGCATTAATAACTTCTCTTCCTTGGGTTTCTTGTTCGTGTTCCTGTGTCACCCCATGTTTTTGACTACTTGTTCCTTTGCAGTGCATGCGTATGCACAAGCACACACACACACTCACTCACACTCACACACACACTTCCCTTATCTTACATCCCTTTTCCTTAGTGGGCTGCTCCTTGGTCCCCTCCTAACAGGTCACACAAACCAGGAGCAGGGTTTGTGTGACCTGTGTCTGCCATCTTCCCAGGGTCCTTATCACTTAGCATGACATGCTTCTTGGACAGGACATACAGGTCACTTAACTACTGTCTAAGAGGAACAGAGCACTACCCTTCAAAGACGGAGCTACCTGCTTTCTTGAGCAGTACCTGTGTTCCTGCTGGGAGGGAACTGGAGAGCAGGTTGATGGTTGCATTTCACAATGACCAGTACCCTGAAGGACAGCCACAGGAGGCAGGATCTTAGATCAAAGCAGGGTGGGCTAAGGGGAAAGTCTATCTGGAAAAATGCCCCTCTCATGGGTTCAAAACTTATCAATGAGTCCGAGGGAGAGCAGGTGTTTAACAAATTCAGTAGTCATGAGTTAAAACACTCTTGATTGTAAAGAAGATTGGAATAGCCTGAAAAATAAGCTAATTCTGGTCCTAGTTCTTACTGCTGTGTAACCCTTCTCTCTCCCACTTAGTTCCCAGTACCAGGCCTTTCACAGGATGGACAGTAGTAGTTAAAGTCTTGTAGATAGGGAACTATTTTGAGCCTTTTTGTGGCATGATGTTATCATTCCATAAGTAATGAAGTGAGTGTGGATCCCAGATGTGGACTTTAATTAGTTTAATCAGTTCCTTGTTCTGTAAGAGCCTGTCTCAGTCACCTACTCCCTCCCTGTCTTATGTCCTATAATCAAGTGTCTTTTTCATGAACCTCAGTGCCCAGATCCTCTAACCTGGTGGCACTATAGATGCCCACCCTCACTGCAGAGCTGTTTTCTCTTTAGTCCACTTGATATGTGTTTATTGATGATGATGATGGTGGTGGTGGTAGTGATGATGATGATGATGGTGATGATGATGATGTGGGAATATGTTTCTTGTAAGAGCTCTAAAGAGGCAGACAGAAAATCTACAGAGAAAGGAGAGGTAGCTGAGTAACCCAAAGTCATTGCTGGGTAGAAATTCTGTGGTTTGCTGTCTTTGGCCAGCAGTGACCTTGGGGAATCAAAGAAAATGTGAGAAACGTGTGTGCTAAACAAACCAAAGACTAATCAACATGGACACATGTTCTTCTATGAACTAGCTGAATTTTCTCCTGATATTCTCACAAACAAAAGTCAAGATGAATCCCTTGGGCACTTAAATTTTTTTTCAGGCTGCTGGTTGGCCTTGCTAAATCCACAACTCTAAAATAATGGACTGTGGCCTTAGAGACACGCCATCTTTAAATTTCCATGTTTAACTCCCTTTTCTTCAAAACTTCCAGACAAACCTAGCACTCATATGGAACTCAGAATAGTTTTCTTTGAGAATGTGAAGATTTTTAATAGCCAAAGAATTTTCATGTGAGAGCTAGCTCACTGTAGTGTATCCTGTTCTTTGAAGTAAATACCAAATTGTCGCCTGTTAGGGACAGAGCAGTGGAAGGCCAGTGCAGGGGCTTAGCAATTCAAATCTGTGTGCATATCTTCCGAACGTACCGGTCTGTAGGATGTTAGTGGGGGCAGAGCGCCCTCTGCTGGAATGATGCTTTTAGCACGTTAATTTGCAGTGGGTCTCCGCTTCAACTTGTGTGTCTTACTTTTTCATCAGTACCAACCCTTCAACAGTGGAGAACTTGGCCAGCACTTCTCAAATGAGGAGAGAATGTCATGAACTCTGCAGAGCTGTAGGCGACCTCAAAGCAGACCCGCTTTAAAACGTTGCTGTGTTCTGTTGCAAAGATGCCAGATGCCTCCGTCTGGGATGTGTGTTACCAGCAGAGGTCTGTGTGGCTTTGGGTCAGCTCCACTTCCTCCCGTGAAATCATGAAGAAAGATCAATACAGGACTTCTTCTTCCTGTGAATGTAAATGGTGTGAAATAAAGCGTTTTGTATGTGTACAGAATCAATTTAGTTCCTGCTTTTAGCTTACTAGTAGGAAATGATTGTACCATTTTATAATTAGGAAGAGATTTAGAGGTGGGAGAGGGTGGGGAGGGAGTGTTATTTTTATAGCGGGATATCCGTTATGTTTAGAAAACTTGAAATAAATTTTGTATGTGTGAAGTTACATTCCATCCATTCCCGGGTGGGGGTGGGGGTTCTTTAAAACTATCCTTAGATGGAAGGAAGAATTCTCTCACTTGGAGAATATTCAGAACATATATGTCACCTTCTGTGGCATGCAATTCTGTAACCTGCAGACCATAACCAGCAAGTGTCTATTTAAAAGCAGGGGATAGGGCGGCATTTTTTTTTTTTTTTTTTTTTTTTACTCTTTGTGTGACACATTATCTGTGATTTTTAAAAATATCTACAAAACATTGATGTGCAAGTCTGGAATAATCAGACATGACGTCATTAAGTCAGCCTCCAACATCAGCATCCCGGCGAGCAGAAGGAAACCCAGTGGCTTTAGTGTCCCTCCCTAGTGGGAATTATGTGTTTCTGTTGTAAAAAGGATGACGCCACAGTCAGTATTTCCTTGAGCTTGCCCATGAGGTCATTTTGGCTGGACGTGGATGGAGTAAAAAGGATGGGCACATCTCACCCGTAGTCTAAGACAGGACAGGACAGACCTACCCTGACTTCACTGCCCTCTGATCCACCAATGACAAGAACTGGCTCTGGTTGGTTTTTGCATGGGGGAATTTTGGACTTGAAGTTTGGTTCACTCTTCATGTGCTGAAATATGGTGGTAGTGCATGCTGCAGTCACACTGTGAAAACATCACTGCCCCTGCATCAGAGTCCGCTGAATATTTACATGCCTTGTCAGGGACAGTGGTTAGTTATTTTCTGTTTGTGGCTTATTTGCTTCTATATAGGTCTCTTTCCTTCCTCCCAACTCCAGATGCCTACCGTACTCTTTTAAGCACTTTATATCTCTTTAAACACAAAGGAAATTGGAAGGAAAAAACCCCATGACTTTAAAGGAACCCATCTTCCGTTAGGAAATACAACCTTTATTTTGCTTCATTGTCTTCTCAGTGTGCGTGGAGAACATACACAGTTTATCTGCTCCTGGACTAGTGATGAAATGGTAAGGAGACCTGGAGACACTCGGTCAGATGTGACTATTTTCATTATATTAAAGACTATAATGTAAATAAATGCAACTGTGTTCTGACCTATGGTCAAAAGATATATCAAACTATAAAAACTTCAACACAAGGATTGTGACTTCCAGGAAAATTTTTGTTTTTTTTTTGTTTTGTTTTTTAATAAAATGGAAACAAATTTTGTGGTTGTGCCATCTCTATCCCCTAACTCTGTCACCTCTCCTCAAGTTCCCAAGGTGGCCCTGTGGATAGCAAAACATCAGTATTTACTGTTAAGTCATATTATGGTAAAAGATTGAAATGGGGAAACAACTGATCATTTCTCTCAGGTAGGTCACATGGCAGGAGCTAGACCTCCTCAGAGCTCTGCAGCTCTAAGTGAATTGATTAAAAGGGTTAACACTGGGCTGGTGAGATGGCTCAGAAATTATAGGCATTTGCTGTCAGGCCTGAAGACCCAAGTTCAAACTAAAGCCAGAAGTCAAGGAAGGAAAGAACCAAATTCTGAAAGCTCTCTCACCTGGTACACACACACACCACACACACACACACACACACACGCACACACACACAGAGGGGGGTAAAGGGGGAGTGCATAGGTGTGCACGTACACTAAATAAAAGATAAATGAATGCAGAAGATTTAGCATTTTGCACAAGAACAGCCGGTGAGTTCAGTGGTGGCCCTGTTGAAGTGGGTGAGGGCGCTGGGCACCATCCAAAGTTCCATTTCCATGCCCACAGGCTTGTATCTTTAATCATGGTTGCTCTTTGGGGGAATTTTCAGGTAGTCTGTGATAGCCCCAACATTAACATCTGCTTATTACCTATTTATACGGTGTGTGTGCATGTGCGTGCCGTGCGCGTGCGCGGTGCGCGTGCGCTGTGCGTGTGGTGTGTGTGTGTTAGGCACAGCACACCTGTAAACCAGAGGACAACCACAGTTCCAAAAGTAGCCAGGAGGCTGGCTGATCTTTAAGCCCCCAAGAATCCACCAGTCTTCACCTCCCTGGGACTAGGATTACGGTATTGGGTTACCACAGCTAACATTTTTTCTTATGGGGGACCTGATATCCAAGTCCTTGTACTCAGAGGCCACTTGCTTTAAGAACTGAGTCCTTTTCACAGTCCACAGTTCCTAAATGATTTTAAACAGAGGAACCTTGGGATTAGCTAAGGAAATGCAAACGAGGTGGGACAGGAAGTGAAGGAAGGTGAATAGCAACCCTAAGTATTGAATTGCCCACAGGAAGTCAGCAGAGCCCCAGGGTGACGCGACAAGCACCTGCCCATACACGATCCACAGCTCATACCTTTTAGGAACAGGTCAGCCTGATCTCCCAAGGTCCCCACCAGGAGGTGTGGACCCCAGAGACGGCACTGTCAAAAACTCAAAACATTTGGTTGTGGCCTCTGAGAGCAACTGGGTAGATAACAGTGTTTTCACCGCTTAGCTTCCCCAGGGAAAGTCCATACTTATGCTGTAGGCAGCTAGAGAATCCAAGGGATCATTAGAAATGATGCCTGTGTCATATTGGAAAGCACCTTGATCTTTACGCCTCCATCAATGCCATTTGCTCTGGCATATAAGGACATAAAGCTATTATTCCCAGAATCTACCTGCCATTAATCTCAACTCCAGCCTTCACATCTTTCCAATAGACCAGGGCTTCCTATAGGGCACATGCTGGTGTATGTTCAAAATTACAGCAGAATATAGTATGGACCACGCAGTCCATACTAGCTGACAAAGGCTTGCAAAAGACTGCCAGAAAATCATAAGGTAACTACTTCATGTATCTGCTTTTCCTGATGCTGAATTCTGGTGGAATATTTTCTGGAAGGGGGGGGGTGTTCATTGCTGCCCTGGACAAGACCACCTGTGTACATGTATGTCATTCAAACTGAAACTCCATCCCAGATAGTATTTCACATGTATGTGTCTTGTATGTTCCATGGACTCTTGTCCCTCCTACCTGTGACTGGATTGTCAACTTGACTTCATTAGGAGACACCAAAAGCATTCATGAGGCACACTTTGGGATGTGTCTATGAGACTGTTTCCAGAGAAGTTTGACCAGAACTGGGGACACCTTGCATGGGGCTGGCACCACCCCACAGGCTGGGATCCTGACTGAACAAAAGGAAAGAGGAGGAAGCAAGTTAAAGCCCAGCATTCTACTTGCTCTACTTGCTGAACCATGGAGACGTGAGAGACCCTAACCACAACTCCCACTACCATGCCTTTGCGTCATGATAAGCAGTTCCCCTCCAACGGTGAGCCATGTAAAGCAAGAGAAGTAGCGAATTCTCTGCTCCTAGTTGAACAGGCAGGTCATGGGGTGTTCAGTGTGTGCTGTTACCAGGACAAGCAATGAGTGTCCTCGGGAAAGAACAGAAATGTCATGTACCAGGGAGCAGTGACAGCAGTGCGGCTGTGGTGTGCTGCCTGATTTTCCTGGGCAAGTGGAACATCTGATGCTTTCTCTTGGAAAGGACACACACATCCATCCTCTGGGCAAGCAGACAGGCTCCCATAGCTTCACTAAGCCAGCCAGGCCTGAGGCTGTTCATCTGGAGAAGGCATGAAAATGAACTTAGTTTCTAAGTCTTAGAGTATTTGAAAGCAACATTAATATTGGGTTTTGTTTTTGTTTTATTTTGTTTTGGTCGCTGTTGTTGTTGTTTTGCTTGGTTGATTTTGGTGGTGGGGTGTTGTTTTGTTTTGCTTATTCCAATGATACAAGAAGGGGATTACTAGAGAGAAATAGGGTGTGGGAGAGGATCGGGCGAAGGAAGGACTGTGGAGAATGAGGTGGGAGAGAGGGATGGAGATGAGGTGGGAGAAGGGACTGAGTAGGCGAGGGGAGGGAAGGTGACGATGGTGGGGCAGGGGCAGGGTAAAGATTGGGAGGGGTAAGGATGGACAAGACTGGGGAAAGTCTGGAAGTGGAGGTCTGGAGAGAGGTGGAATAAGGTTGGGATGAGGGTGAGATTGAATAGGGATGAGGCTGGAGAAAGGGGGAGGAATGTGAGATATGGTAGAAGATTAGAGTATGAGGAGTCGGGGAGCGGAGGAAGAATCTACATCCTCTTTCTCTGTAATACTTATCACCCATGTTGGAGTGTCACCAGATGAGAAATTCAGGTGACTGAGGGGGCCGTGTTCTCATGATTCATTTTCAAACAATAGTTCCATTGTCCTTAGTGATTCAACAGCAGAAATTATTACTTTTACTTGTGAGCACTTGATTGTACAGTCTCGCTGAAGACCCACTATAATCCTTCTTGACTGGGTGAACAGCAAGAGACCGTGGCTCTTCCACTGTGCTTCCGACTGTCAGGGACCCTTGGCTCAGCATGACCAACTTGTGATTTCAGCCTCTGAGCACAGAGAGGATGCTACTCCAGGTCTCCAGTGAGTGGAAACCCTTATCTGGTGGGGGTGAAGTTAAGCTGCCTCTGCCCTCAGGTCCTTCCACAGGGGAAGACATTCCTGACCCTCTCTCTGTGACAACATCTAGAGGGTCTGATCATGGTCCTGTCCCTAACCCATCCCCTACTCTGTGCCTCCTGTAACATTCCTACCTTCTTTGTCTTCAGGATCTGTTATTAAAAATCAAGAGAGAAACCAGAGCCAGCTTCATTTGGCAGCCTTAGTATCTGGTTGCTATGAGGGCTGTATACACGACAGAGCTGCCCTTTATGGTATAGATCCTGTGGAGACACAGCTCAAACCGCTAAGAATAAAGCTTAATTAATCCAGAGCTCAGAAATGGCATCCATACTTTCATGTAAATGCTAGAGCAGCCCGAGTCCAGACTAAGAGCACAGTACAGCTAAGCATGGGAAGAAGCTGCCATCAACTAGGCGGGGCCTGTAGCTTTCCCACCAGCATGACTTCCCATAAGACTCACTTAAGGAGGCCTTGGCCTGGGATGGGGGAACCAGGACTCATTCAGTTTCCTTACACAGGGGAAGGGAAAGGTGGGCCTTCCTTCCTATCACTTTCTCTCTTTGAAGCAGAAGGGAAAGGGTATTCACTATAGGAGCAGGGTCAAGCTAATGCCCATCTTGGGGTCTCATATTAGTGGTCCTTGGTGCGTGGGGAGCTCTGTTACTTCCAGAGATGGTGGGGACTGCTCCTCAGCTCAGATAGCTCAGGACAGAAAAGGGGAAAAACTAAAGTAGACATATATTGTATCGATAGAAAGATTGTTGTATAGTCAAGAAATGGCCTAAACAGAATCGTCTGGTCTAGAAAAATAGGATAGTTACAACTGTATTGCATAAGCAGGGACACACACACACACACAGAGAGAGAGAGAGAGAGAGAGAGAGAGAGAGAGGAGAGAGAGAAGAGAGAGAGAGAGAACCCACATGGTGAGTCCCTAATGAGTTCTTTAGTTTTACCTCTGCAAACTAGAGAGTGGCCTTGAAATCCCAAGGTGTGTTATTACTTTCTACATTCAGTCCTGTAAAATATAAGTAGTTGTTACAGTGTACTTTCCAAACTGGCTCACAGACCACAGTCTTCCCTCCATAGAGCAGCTCCTACTGTAACTCAGAGGCTTTTAACCAGGAAGTCAAAGAGAAAAGATCCTGGTCGTGAATCACAGCAGACAGATGTTGAAAGAAACTCCCTTATACTGAAAAACAAACAGAACCTTTTAAGCCTCCTTCAAGATAAATATCTGAGATGCTGGAAAAGTAAGAGAAATTCCTAGTCATCAAAACTGCAAGAAAGAAATGCTACTGGATGATGGGGACGGGGGGTGCGGACAAAACCACAGACCTAAGCTCAGTCCTGCATGTGCGTGTTGACCCTACCACACCAACAACCCTGGTCTAGTATCTCCATGAGCTTTTTCCCATATAGATAATTTAAAGAGTGTAAATGTTTTATGTTTTTATAGGCCATGTATTAATTCTTTCATTACTGTTGCTTTTTAAGAACCACTGAAGTATTTCCAGATTATTTTTTCTCAAAGCACATGCTGAAATAAGACAGATATGTGCCCCTGTTCTAGGGGACAGGGTCAAAATCAGAGTCCCTGGCACAAAGTAATCCATACTAGATATACTTAGCAGAGTTGGGCTGTTCACCAGTGCTGGCCTTGGCTCTGGAGAACTCAGGAATGGTATCACCATAGATGGGCCTCACTGTGGGTGATGTTTCCAAACCCAGTGACCTTTGAGCCCTGGACACCTGAGCTGCACATTTAGCTAAGATCATTGCATACGAGCAATGCACCACAAATAATGCACACTGAAGGCAGATCCTCACTGGAGCAATAGACTCAAAAAGAGGGTCTCAAAAAAATGCTAGCAAGCCAGATTCTAAGGACTCTAAACTCATAATCAAAAATTCCAAAGCAGCTGGCATGCCTATCTATAATTCCAGAATTTTGGAGGCTGAGCCAGGATGATCATGAATTTGAGGTTGGCCTGGACTATATAGCAAGATCTTTCTCAAAATAAGAAAAATTAAAAACTCAAAATACAAGAGAAGACAAGAAAGTGCTGAGGTTGGCAATGTAGGAACTACCAAGGACAGGGTATACAGTAAGTATTCTAAGGAGTCCTCCAGGTTTATAAGAAATCCTAAAGTCTGGAAAAAACTGAGTGTTATTTCAGGTTTCAGATGCAAAGAAACCAATTAAGAAGGAAAGAAAGGGCCAGGCAGTGGTGGTGCACTCCTTAATCCCAGCACTCTGGAGGCAGAGGCAGGGGGATCTCTGTGAGTCTGGAGCCACCCTGGTCTACAGAGTGAATTCCAGGACAGCCAAGGCTACATAGAGAGACCCCACCTTGAGGAAAGCAAACTAAAGAAGGGAATACAAAGGCGCAGTCGTTGGTTGAGTTGCTTTGATTTAGGATGATGGATTTAGAGGAGCCTGAATTTCATTTGTCAAAGTTATTCTTGCTTCTATGATTCTAGAAACTATTTCACATTTTAGTAGGAAAGGATTATCACTTCATACTTTATCTGCAGAGTCCCGTGAAACCAGACCCTAGCTGTGCCTCCCAGTTGACTCCATCTGAGCACAGGGTGAAGCCACATTGTTGCTTCAAACATAGATCTCCAGATGTAGGAAGAGCTCCATGAAGTGTCATACTGATAAACACAGAAACCAGGAGGGCCAGAAGTTTCCACAAAACCAATTCCAGGTTGCTTTTTGTGCTTGTTTGCACTTAGTCAACCTGACACAAGCCAGGGTCATCTGAGAAGAGGAGATCTTAACTGAGAAAACACCTCTAGTCTGCAGACTAGCCTAGAGGCAAGTCCTTGGGACATTTTCTTGATTGATGACAGATATGGAAGGACCCAGCCCACTGTGGATGAGAAAGCAGGCTTAGCAAGCCATGAAGACAAGACTTTGAGTCGCTGCTCCTCAGTGCTCTTGGCTCCAGTTCCTGCTTCCAGGTTCCTGCCCTGATTGAGCTCCTACTTGGGCTCCCTTTGTGATGTACTGTAAGCATAAGATTGAATAAATTCTTTTTCTCCCATGTTGCTTCTGGTCGGTGTTTTATCACAGCAATAGGAAAGCAAACCAGAACACCATAGTAGTGAAAAGACCTTTCTTATTGAGAATCTGCCCTACTGGCCTTGAAGACTGACCTCAACAGGGCCCTCAAAATGGTGATCACAATCATTACTGTCTTATAGACACCAGGCTGTCCATCCAACAACCCTTGAGTGCCAGTTCTAAGTGCTTTTACAGCCCTGATCACACAGCCAGCAGGGGCACAACTGGTCATGTGTCTATGCTTTTTTTCTTCTTTATTGAGATTATAATCATAACACTTTCCCCTTCCCTTACCTCTAAGCCCTCTATTATGGCCCCTGGCTCTCTTTCAAATTCACTGCCTTTCCGTTTATATGCACATGTGTGTGTGCACAAACATGTATTCCTAAAGGTTACCTGCTTAGTCTACATAATGCTACTTGAATTACGTTTTTAGGGATGGGGAAAACTGTTTCTCCAGTCTCAGGATTACTTAGGCACCCACAGTTCTTTGTGAGGGTTGGGGCCTCATGGTCTTTCCCTGTCCACTGTGGCATGTCCATTGTAGTTGTCCTTGTCTGGGTCACATTTAGGCAGTCATGTTGTGACACTTCTGGGTGTAGCCACTAAAACTACTAGAACACACAATTTGACCGCAGACTCTCTGATCTCCAGCCCTGTACAATCTTTCTGTCTTCTCTTCCACAGTGTTTCCTGAGTATTGGGTGTGGGAGTTGTTTTGTAGATGTAGCCACTGGGACCGAACTCCACAACTCTTACCTGCCTGTTTTAAGCTCTTGGAAGTGGTTCTTATTCTTGGCTGGTAAAGTAGTGTAGTTCCAGCATGAGTGGGACCTTGGTTCCATCCCCAGCAATATAGATTAGATAGTTAGATAGATAGATAGAATAGATGAGGATAGAGTAGATAGATAGATAGATAGATATTATCAAAACACTCATTCTATTACTTATCTTTTTCTGAAAAGAAATGTTAGAAAATATCTTTTTTTCTGTCCATATAAAAGAAGAAAGGAGATATTTAAATTAACACAATAAGGTACTGGAGACATGGCTCAGAGGTTAAGTGCACTAGCTGCTCTTCCTGAGGACCCAGTTCCCAGCACCCATGTCTAGCAGTTTGCAACTGTCTGTAACTCTAGCTCCGGGGGATCAAACACCTCCTTCTGGCCTCTGCAGACAACTGCACACACTTGGCACACACTCCCCAGACATACACAATAAATAAAAAATAAAATCTTAAAGCTAGCACAGAAAGGAAGAAGAAAAAAGTAACTGTGTAGAATATCTAACAGTACTTCCTCAGCTGAGTGACCAAAATTAACAGAAGTGGCCACCATGCTGATAGCAAGGTCCCCTGACAACAGGATAAAAATGATCACATGAGAGCCTGATCACGTGATAACCTCTGTGATCTTCCTCTCCAAAAACCCGTAGTATGACCCCAATAGAACCATGATGGAACTCTCAGGCAAATGCACATTAAAGAACATTCTACACAATGCATGACATAGTCCTCCTAAACACTGCCAGGTGACATCATCTTAATGAAGTTACAGAAATTTGCCAAGACCAGAGAAATCCAAGAGACAGGACTATTAGGTATAATGTGTCAGCCTTCTTGGGATCATGAGACAGAGGACAGCAGGGAAAATCTCAAAGACAGAAACTGAAATAAAGTCTGGAGTTGTTCCTGGAAGCACCCAGAGTGATCCATTTCTTAGTTGGAACAAATGTACAGTGGAAAAATAAGATGTGTGTAAGGGGCATGCAGGTTCTCTCTGGAGTGGCTTTATAACTTTTTGTTAGTCCATAATAATGTGCTTCTTTTAAAGGAGCTTTATCAAATACCTGTTTATTACTAGAAAACAGAAATTGTTTCTGGCCCCATTATGGAGCATCCTTTTCTACAAATGTTAGCATACAACAGAGGACATGGCACTCTGAGAAGTCCAGCTGTTCTTACAGCAGGACATTGGTGCGAAAATGTTTCCTGACAATCGATTCCAGTAGTTTAATATATATTGTATCATTGTATGACTATTTGTCTTGTAGCAGGTGTATGCCTGGTGACCGCTGAGGTCAGAAGACGGTGTTGGTACCTCAGGAATGGAGTCACTGATGGGTCTTAGCTGCCATGTGGGTGCTGAGAATTGAACCTGGTTCCTAAGAAAGAACAGCCAGTGCTCCTAACTACTGAGCCACCAATCTAACCCCAATTTTAAGATTAAATTTCTGTGTGTCTTCAATGTAAGATAGTTGGGAAAAATTCAAAATGAGAAGCTGACTTTCTGCAATAACTCAAAAGTAATATCCCGATCTTCTAGCAGATTATAACCCTTCCTGCTGGTACTTGGTGGATGAGCTGATTCTCCCAGTAGGGGGCTCTGGTGACCACTAAATGGAAATATTGCCCTGTCATTGGCGAACATTTGGTGTGTGAATTCAACTTTGAAAAGTTTATAGGGCAAAGAGTAACTGTCCAGAAATTGCCCTCAGTAATATGTGAATAGCACCAAAAAGAAGGTAGCCAGAAGCAATCCGCATGTTCAAAGATGCTCATGGGGGTGAGGGTGGGGGTTGGCTCTACAGCTTCTGAGGGTGTCCTTAGGCCTATATATTGCTGAAACTATGAGAAAACCAGATTAAAAGTGACAATGTAAAAATGGCTTCACCTGTCCCAAATGTGTCTCACAACAGTGATGTTGAAAGCGTGTTCTTGGACTATCTCTCAACCCTGCACTTACTGGTCAACCACAAATGTCTTCCATCCAGCACTTCACAACGTTGCTTACACTTTGGCCCCCTGCATCTAAACGCAGCAGCAAAGGGTAAGCTCATGGACACACACACATATACACCCAAAACACTGATCCAGGGAAAATTATCTAATGATCTCCAACCTCTAGTAAGTCCAAGTTTAAAACAGAACAGGGAATTATTTCCTTGGTCTTGAAACATCTTGCCCTTGACATGTTCATAACTGCCTTTTGCCCCTTCCAACTCTTTGCATATATTCCAACTTGATTGACTTTCTTCAGCCTCTTCAAACGCTAATGCACAGTACTCTCCTACCTGGTCTAACCCAGGCTATTTCTTCTATCTGAATGGCCTCTCCCTGACTCCCTTCTTCTAGTTAATCTATCCTTTAGATTTCAGCTCAACAGCTTTCCCTTGGGGGAGGGACTGTGCTTCTCACTAATAGCACTCAGCACACCAAACATATCTACACTTCTGTTAAGCTAATCACCCAGACTCCACTCTAGACTGCAAACAACACAAGCTTTGGGTCCGTGTTGTTTTCTCGTGTCTCAGTTCATAACCCAGGACCTGACCTAGAGACTTCTAATGTGTACTCATAGATAAATAACTGGATGAGGGACTCTTAACCCAAGTTAAGACACTGTGTTTCAAGGAAGATCGGATCTGAGGTAAGAAGTCATCAGCGGGCGGTGGTGCGCACGCCTTTATCCTAGCACTGGGACAGGCGCGGATTTTGAGTTGAGCAGCTGGTCTCAGAGAGTTCAGAGCGAGCTCACAGAGAACCTTTCGAAAACAAAAAAAAAAAAAAAAAAAGAAGAGTCACATCATCCAAACACACTTCTCAAATCCCACTGTTTGGGAGGAGAGGTAGGTGGATTTCTGAGTTTGAGGCCAACCTGGTCTACAAAATGAGTTCCAGGGCAGCCAGGGCTACACAGAAAAAAACCCTGTCTTGAAAAACTGTAATAATAGTAATAATAATAATCTTCTCAGGAGAAATTAATTTCCTATAAGTTTTCAAATCTAAGCCTAAGTCAAAGGTAGATGGAAGGAAGTACATATCATAAGCTCATCCCAGACTACAGTAGACTCAGGAGCAGAACTGCAAAGACTTCGCATCTTAGAATTACATAAGTTAACTGCACTATGCTCTAACATTTTGGCTAAGAAAGTAACATCTAAGAAGAAAGAGAAACTATAAGTAGTTTTACCTTATAACTTAAACTAAAATGCAGAGGATTCTATCAAATATTTAAAGAAAAACCCAGCATTATACATACATAATCTTGTAAGTGTATGGCTGAAACATTAATGTTTGGGAGGCTGAGTGAGACAAGAGAATTGCTTCAAGTTCCAGGACAGCCTGGGCATGCAAGCCGCATCCACACACACATCACACAGACACACAGACACATGCACACACACACACATACACACATACACAGACACATACACACACAGACACAGACACATAGACACACACACACAACACACACAGACACATACACAGACACACACAGACACATACACATAGACACACACACACAACACACACAGACACATACACATAGACACACACACAGAGACACATACACACACACACCACCACACACACCACACATGCACAACCCAGAAAACTAACATGTGAGTTCAGTAAGATTAGAAGAGGTAAGACCAGCATAGAAAAACAAATCAAGTTTCTGTATGGTGACAATAGGTTCTCAATTGTCAAGCAAAACCATTTATAATCACATCAAAATGGATTGGGCGTGATGTCACCTTCCTTTGATCTCAGCAGAGGAGAGGCAGAGGCAGGTGGCTCTCTATACTTTGAGACAGCCTGATATGCATACTGAGTTCCAGGAGAGCCAGGGCCAGCCAGGAAGAGCCTGTATCAAAAGGGGCAAGGGAGATAAAGCTACGTGTGCACAAGTCATGCACAGCGCTTACACAGTACCATACAATACAAATTATGGTTGAAAAAAATTCAAAGGAGCCTGGAGAGATGGCTCATCAGTTAACAGTGTTTGGTACAGTTTAAAACAAAATTGTCAGGTTGTTTTTTAGTTCCCTCAAAATAATAAGAATGTTTTAAATCCACAGATAAAAGACACACACACAGTTGTTCAGTTTCAACGTTGGCACAATTGCTGGGTGCTACTATCTCCTGCCTGGGAAAACATGTCCTTATCAATACTCATAGCTCCACACCTCCCAGCTGCCCTAGACTGTGGTGCCCAGTTATATTTTGTCCCTGCTATACGCTCCTGACCACCTGCCTGTGTGTAGCTACTGCGTTTCGAGACTTCAAATTGCTGCTTGGTTCTTCTCTCTCCAAAGCATGGCAAACTCTCTTCTCCTCCCTTGTGTCTCCCTCTTTCTCTAAAGACCTGGAAGTCCCACCTGTACCTTATGCCCAACAATTGACCCATGGTTTTCTTTACTGACAGATCAAGAACCAATTGGGGAATAAGACATTAGCATTAAAACCACACACGCCCCTAGCTAGGTGTCACAGTGTTTGCCTTATATGTGCAATACTTGAAGTTCAGTCCTGGTTACTGTAAAGACAAGCAAATGACCTACAGGATGCTTAACAAAATATTAGCATTAATAATCTTGGAATGATGAGATATCACACTAGTCTCTGTTTTCTGCCGTTTGGCTTATATCAGTGTATACTTTGAAAATATAAAGGAGGTATCAGTTTAAAAATTAAAATGTCACTGAGTTCCCAGTCTTGGGTAGAGTGAGAGGATCCACAACATACGACAGGGTCTTTGCCCAACAATCCTGGCTGCCCAGTGAGAATTCCCACGTAGCCCACTCTGAGGCTTGGGTGGCTACAGGCACTTTCTCCTTTCACCCCTTCTTGTGTAAACATAAACGGTTTCTCCTTCTCAAAGGAAAAGGTTGCAGCGCTATCTGTAACTCCAGTTTTCAAGTGAGTTAATGCCTTCTTCTGACCTCTCAGGACACGGCACACATATACACACTGCATATATTCAGGTAAAGCATTCATACATATAAGACTGAAAATAAAACTAAAACAGAAAAGGGAAAGAAACTTTGACAAGGCCAAGGAAAAACAGCAACATAGTCAGGCTGAAGTACACGTCACCACTCCAGCATGCATTGACCACAGAGTCCTTCACACACCATAGAAACAGCAACATGCTGTCCTTGTAATGGGACTCTGTGGAGTCTATTTATTCAAGGGGAAAGAAGTTGAACAGGGTCCTGTGAAGCCAAAGGTGTCCTGGTCCTTACTATGTACCCATGGCTGGCCATGAAATCCTGATCCTCCTGTCTCTACTCCCCAGGATTATGGGATTACAGGTGTGGGCATCTATCCTGAGCCAAACTACAGTTTTAAGAGGAGAAAAATCAGATCTGCTGTGACTATCTAGTGTGTGTGTGTGTGTGTGTGGGTCGTGTTGTGCGCGTGTGCGCGTGCGCGCGCGGCATACATAGTTCAATAATAAAGCCTGAAATTTTAAGTTTTCCACCATTCTAAGTCATCAAGGGCTTTAACTAAAGGATTCTGTTAAGCCAGAAGAGCATTCAGAGCAATGGGAGGTAGACATACGTGAGAACAAAAACTGAGCCAAGAGCTGAGGTCAGGCAGAGTAACTTCACTTCCCATAACCACTTCCTGTTCTTTGCAAGGCCTTGCGAGTTTAGAGCATTGAACTTCCCTGAGGGCTTGGAGAAAGCAAGTTACTGCTTCCCAGTGTCTCCTCATTCTTCAGAGGATAAAGTGGAGCGCTGACGATAATTTGACTCAACTCACTCGACCATGCCAGGCTGGCGACCCGTTACCAGCCTGCTCACCCTGCTCCTGCAAAGACTCATTAGGACAATGAAAACCAGACGTGGTAGACAGACTAGAGGAAGAACTGTGGGGCAAGAGGGAGCTGTGACTACATTCATCATCAACCATTGGCATAGGAGACAGCCATGACTGCATTCATCACCAACACACTTGACATTTGTGAATCACTTCTCATTTCTTAGTCTCAGGAACAAATTAAACCCAATTCCCTTTCTGGGACCAGTAGCCATAATTAAGGGCCTGGCCAGTTTTTTCTGCATCATTATTCCTTCAGGAAAATCATCCAGTCCGGTGTGGTGGCGTACACCTGTAATCTCTGGACTCTAGAGGCAGAAGCAGGAGGATTACCACAAGTAACAAGTTCCCAGCCATCCAGGCCTACACAGCAGGAACTTTTGTTTTAGATTTACTTTCTTATTTATTTTATGTTTATGGGTTTGCTCATATGTATGTCTGTGTACCACATGCATGCAAAAGGGTGTTAGATCCCCTGGAATTGGAATTAGAGACAGTTCTAAGCCACCATGTAGGTGCTGGGAATCGAACCTGGATCTTCTACAAGAACAATGAATACTCTTAACTGCTGAGTCATCTCTCCAACCCTCCCCACTGCCTCCTCACATATACACAGACCCACAAACCTCCTGGTCTCCCATTGGCAGCAGTTTGCTCACATAAGCATGTCCTAATCAACAACATAGAACCTAAACTGAAAGCCTGACATGACGGGGCTCACGTCATTCCTCAATCAATTCATATTAGCTGAGCACCTGCTATATGAACCACACATGGCTCTAGACTTACATCTAGAGATACAGCAAAGGCACAAATAATAAAGATAAGAAGTAAATTATCCACATATCACCAGGCAGTAAGTCACATGTACAAAAAACAAAACTGAAACCAGCCAGGCATGCTGACACATGACTGTAACCTGAGTCTCAGAAGGCAAAAGTAGGAGATTGATTCCAATTTTAGGCTAGCCTGGGCTACATAGAGAATTCAAGGCAGACCTGTACTGGAGTATATAGCAATTCTCTGCCAAAAGAAAGAAAACAAACAAACATCAGAGAGGAAAACTGGGAGGTAAGTGTGAGAATGCATTTATATTTGTCAACACTGCTTCAGGGCAGTCAAAGTGAGTGGGTGATCAGAGACAAAACCAGGGACAAAGACTGTCAGGACCATAAACCTCCTGTTAAGGGCTAATAGGCCCCGTAGCACCTCCATGACTATGCAACCAGGGTATAGTGTCTGCTGTATTTTCTCTAAACCAACAGAGAAACTGTTTCAAACCCAAAAGGAAAATAATTACTGCAACACATTCTCCAATGAGCAAAGACCTTCCTGCCTTCCCCACTATGTTACCTGGGCCTGGCTCATAGATTGTGTTCAATTATTCAGTGATTGACTACATGATTACCTGGCTCATACAAATAAAGCCAAATTCAAGACAAGTAAGCAATACCCTGAACCCTTTGCGTAACTTGCTTGGCTGAGCTCTGCCTTCCTGCCCTGTTCACCAGGATCAGGATGCCCAGAACAGAGACAGGGGAGACAAGGATATGCTTGAGGGAGTGTCTCTAGGTGGTGGCCCCTAGGCAGTGTCAGTATCTCCATTCAGCTTGAGTCTTTTGCCTAAGCAGTTCTCTGGTAACTGCTCTGTGTTACCCAGGACTAGGCTCTAGAGAAGATCTGCATTCGTTATGGTCTCATATAGAATGAATATTCGTCCATATATAAGGCTTTATTAGATTGTCTCACACAACTGAAGTCTGGGTAGTGCCACAATGACTGTCTGCACAATGGAAAAACAGAGAATTCTGTAACTCCTTGGCCCTAGAACACGGAAGCCTCGGAACAAAAGAGGGAAATGATACTGCCCCGTCTGAGGCTTAACTCCTGGAAGCACCTTGCAGGGTCTGGTGCATCTACTCTGAAAGGATGCAGAAGCCAAAACTGTCTCCATGAGTGACAGCAGCAGCAACGTACACAGCTGCTCCAGAGTGGTCAAGCTTGCACCTACTGGTTGGCTCCCTCCTTCCTCTGTCTTTGCTCCACTCAAGTCTCAAGACTATTGGACAGTCCAACCCACATTCAGGGCAAGTCTCCCTCCTTTAATGGCTGGCTCATATGTTCATTTTCTGTCACTGGAAACACCACCATTCATACAGCCAGACAAGTGCTTTAATAATATTCTAGGTTCCAATCAGGTTGACAACCTGTTCCAATCAGGTTAGCAATCCAGATTAACTATCCAAGTAGGTAACATTCCATACCTGATAGTCACAGCATGGTGCCAATAAACTAAACCTGTAGGTATTCACGTCTTTCTGCACACCTTTTCCCTTGAGTGTGGGCTAAGTCTAGTGACTCACCTCTAGCAAGTAGAATGTGGCAAACATGATACTATTTATTTTTGGTTTTTTGTTTTGTTTTTTAGGTTTTTCGATTCAGGGTTTCTCTGTGTAGCCCTGGCTGTCCTGGAACTCACTCTGTAGACCAGGACTGGCCTCGAACTCAGAAATCCTGAGATGTATTCCTGACAGCCTTCCAAGTGCTGGGATTAAAGGCATGTGCCACCACTGCCAGCTCAAACATGATACTATATGCCCCATTTTCATTCATGTTACTGAAATAAAATACCGTAGCAAAAAGTAACCTAGGGAAGAAGTTTAATTAACTCACTATTCCAAGTTGTAGTTCATCATTGCTGAGAAGTCAAGGCAGAAACATAATACACCTAGTCATATCCACAGTCAAGAGCAGAGAGAAATGAGTGAATGAGTATTTACTTATATTAAGCCCTGGCTGCCTTTGGATCAGAATACAGAACTCTTGGCTCCTCCAGCACCATGTCTGCCATCTTCCCACCATGATGATTATAATGGACTGAACCTCTAAACCTGTAAGCTAGCTAGCCCTAATTAAATGTTGTCCTTTATAAAAATTGCCTTGGTCATGGTGTCTCTTCACAGCAATGAAACCCTCACTAAGATATAGGGGAAGCCCTGAAAAAGGAGATGATCCCTGAGGGATAGATATCACCTACACCTTCAAGGGTGTTGTTCACTGTTGCATCAAGATGATCCCAATTTCAAGGTTTGAAGATGTGATATGAGTCAAGAAGCTCTCTTGGAGCTAACAGTGTTTTCTGAAAACCCACTCACTGGGCGCTTCGTAGATGTATTCCTGAGCAGTAAGTACAAGTCAAGGCTCTAACAAATGGTGCCAAAGTATACGGGGTTCATTTGCTAAAGGCTGATTTCTTCTTACCACGTGACATTCAAGGCAGGACAGGGAATCTCTGCTCCATGAAGTTGTTCAGGATGCAGGCTCGCTCAACATGGCTTCCTTGGCATTGCTCTCTGAGTCACCCTCTGAATGCTCCACCATCAGCTAGCACACAGAATAGAAGAAATATTTCTTAAAGGAAGTGATAACCCTGTCTAGGACTTGGAAAAAAACCTCTCAGTATTGAAGTAGACTCAGAGGATGGTAGAATGTAACTAGACATTCTGCAGAGGGAAAATCATGGCCATGTTATAGAATCATAGGAAAACACAGTGTGTTACAGTACTAGCCAGAATCACAAGTTGGAAACTCAGGATCCCTGAGTCATTTCTTTTCCAGGACTTTGCAGTAGCCTGAGAGGTTCTCGTTGTGTTCTGCTGATCCGAACCCACAGTTGCCTATGCCTGTTTCATATAGTTCTTAATCCTCCTGCATGGAGAGTAGCTCTCAGAGGCTTGAGGACTCTAGAACTTTAAGTTTTAAAGAGAAACAGAAAAATTTTAAAACAGGGAAGGGTCACTTCTGCACTAGGTGGAGTTTGGGCATAGGACCTCACCTACACAGTGACTTCACACCCTCCAACAAGGCTACACCTATTCCAGCAAGGCCATTTTTTTCTAATAGTGCCACTTTCCATGGGCCAGACATAGTCAAACCACCACCCTAAGAATACTAAAAACCCCAGTGAGTTCAGTTCTTGAAAAAAACAGAGACCTGTAAGAGACATCACTGGAGTACTGTAGATTCCCTCAGTGTGTTTGTACCAGTGGCTCCTGGATTCTGCATCTATACGCCCTCATAATAGCTCTCAGCTGGGGCTGCCTGACCAGCAAGAACAGGCAGATCCCTTCCAGAAAAGTATATGCTTTGACATTAGATCTCACCTTCTTCTAGGACAGAGGGCCATCTAGACCTTGTAATGAAGTAGCAGAAAGATAAGGGACTTATGCTATGGGCAGGGAAAGAAGCTCCTTGATTTCAGTGCAATTGCAGCGTTTGCTATGGAACAAATGCTTACTGCCCACAGTTTGCTCTTCCTTTCATGTATAGACACTTTATTTAAAGTAGCAGTGACACAGGCTCAAGACCTACATGCCTGCGACCTTGGGTAAGAACCATTCCTTCTTCCTGGACATTTGCAGGGAATCCCAGACAAGACTATTAAGGAAGCAGTCAATGAACTTACGTGAGTTTAAGAGCAATATAAATACAGACATTGTTAATGATAGCAAGAGAAATGCTTAGAAGTTACTAACTGTAATTTGTGAGACATACTATTGACAACAGATGTGAGATAAAATATATCCAGCAGACTGTATACTGTAAAGGCATTCTTCTTGGGGGCGGGGAAGTAACAGAAACCAAGGACAAAGAAAAGCAAGAAAATACAATGGGTCTTTCTGTAGCTTTTCTATCTGTAGGAAAGTACTTGAGAAGGGAGGAAAACAAGATGACTTTTCAGTCTTCTGAGGAAAGATAAATTCACAGTGACATGTAGAAGTTTGTTGAGACCGCTCACAGGATTGTGCCAAATGAAATCGGCAAGCTTCCTAATTAAGCTGGTAGAACATCAAGCCAGCTCCTTCATGACGAGCTGTCTGTGCTTACAGTGAAGGGTGTTTGGAAACTTTGCTTCGGTCATTTGACTGACAGAACGTAATGATTTCATCCATCCCCTCACACTTGGTGCAGGTGCCAGCTCCCTCACTTTTCCTGAGGTAGGAAGACATTCACTGCCCTCACAAATGCATATTCTCTGTCTCCCTTTACCATGGCTCTTTCCCACAATTCTGCTGGTAGACACTGTGGGATGCCCCTTCCTCACTCTAGGATTAGCTGCTAGGGTCCAGTTGAGCTTACATAGATCTACTTTAAAACATCCTGGTATAGTAGGAAACATGCTCTTCCTTGCTGCCCTGTCAGCAGACTTGTCCTGTCTTAGTTAGGGTTTCTGTTATTGTAATGGAACACCATGACCAAAGCAACTTGAGGAGGGAAGGGTTTATTTGGCTCATACTTCCTTTATTGCTGTTCACCACCAAAGGAAGTCAGGACAGGGACTCAAGCAGGGCAGGAACCTGGAGGCAGGAGCGCTGCTGTAGGGGCCATGGAGGGACTCCAGCACTCCATGGAGAGGGGCTGCTCACTGGCCTGTTCTCATGGCTACTTAGCCTGCTTTCTTATGAACCCAGGACCACCAGCCCAGGATGGCCACACCCACAGTGGGCTGGGCCCTCCCTTCAATCACTAATTAAGAAAATACTTACAGGCTTGCCCCCAGCCCAGTCTTATGGAGGATTTTCTCAGTTAAGGTTCAGATGGCTACAGTCTGTGACAGGTTGACATACATCTAGCCAGCACACCCTGGATTCACAACGACCAAGCTACCTATGTGAGAAAAGCACTTTCCATGCTTCACCTATGTGAGAAAGGCACTCTCTGCCTGCCATCCTCCCAACCTCCAAACTTAACCATGAGTTCATGGAACTGGCAAGAAGGCCCAAATCCCCAGATAGACCCAGCACCATCACAAAAACATATCAGTTCATCCTGGGTTCTGCCTCACACTTAACGCCAGGCAGAAGCAACTGGCCTTGTTTCTACCATTGCTCCAGAACCAGTCTAGGAGGTGAAATGCCCTTCGCATTAGAATGAGGCTCAGAATAATGTGAGCACATTATTTTGTGACAGCATTGATTTGGTTTCGTGATGTCTTCCAATTATTAGTGACCTTCAGCAGCCTCACAGTCTGTCTCATCTAGAGATGCATTATTACTGTCAGCTGAAATGATGCTTTCTATGGCACAGCTTTCAGCTGGTGTGTCTGGGTCCAAGTGAAATGGAGCAAAATGGCAACGTTTGGATTATCAAACTCTCTCTGCTATCCACTGCATCCCCGACCTCGGGGATCCCACATTAGGTATCCCACCTTTTCCAGTACAGGCCTTCTCTCCAAAGGGAATATTCTGCCATTGATGTTAGACACTCCTGTTTGTTGGCCCTGCATTGCAGCTGTATGTCCCCTTAGACTTTTTAGGTAGAGAGACCAGTGTGTCGGGGTGGGCTGGGGGACAAAAAGAACGTGACAGACAGAAGGACAGAGAGAGACAGAGATAGGACTGTGAGGCCCTTTGGGTAAATGCCATGAAGGCAAGAGGTCAGACTGTGGGTTGCATAATAGAAAACAGGAGGAAAGGATTGCAAAGACTGGCCCAGCCAGGATCACTGATTCTCTCGCAAAGCATTTATGCAGTCTCATACTGTCCTTGGAAAGCCTCAAAGTAGTCGTTAATGGAAATAACTGACTCAGGTGCTGGGAGAGAAAGCCCCTGGATAAAATGCCCAGAGCCGCTAACATGGAACTGATAGAGAGGATGGTTTAAGGTGGCTGCGAAGCCCATCCGGTGTTTAAATCACACCCTTTTCGTTTTGGGACTGAAAGTATTGCATACTTTTAACATATTTTAAAACGATTAAATAAATGTTCTTACAATTGAATAATCCTAGGTGGGACGGAGAGAAAGGAACAGATGCAAAATCAGAAGTCACGGGAAAGGCTAACCAGTCAGAATCTGAGAATGGCTAGTGGGAGTGGACCATGAGCAAACAGGGGTCCAAATCTCTCAGCGAGGGGCTAAACTGAGAGGTTTGGACATTCTCAGGAGAGAGCACAGAGCAAAGAGCCCATCCACGGCAGGGCAGACGACCTTCACTTTAGATGTAGTATCAGAGGTGGTGATGTCTGATAGGCCCCTGGAAATTTTTGACAGAAGCACAACATAAAACATGAATCTGCAGATGGGACATTATGAAAATGGCTGAGATAACCTGGGAAGAGTTGCATAAGAAAGGGAAGGCTGAATGCTAAAATCTTGGTGACTATTTAAAACTTTTCATGAGCAGGTATACAAAGAAATAAGAGTTTAAATTGAACAGGTGGAATCAGAGGCACAGATGTCAGCAGGGGACACATATCTAAAAGCTCAGGTGAGAGCCTACGGTCTCAACGTAAGAAACAATTTTTAAAATAATTTTATGAGAAATATTGTTTAAAATTTTTTTACTTGTTCTCAACAAAAAGAATGTATAGCAAGATATCATTTCCAAAACGTTTCACTGGGCTTATTTTTTTAAATAAGCAGAATGATATATTCTTTTGAGAATGAATCAAGAATTCATAGTGGGAAAAAAACAAGGGAAAATATAACTTAATATATAGCTGCTAATTGTAAAGAATGTTTTGGAAGTGGAAGGACTCCTAATTTTGAAGTATAACGATGATTACCTGATACACAGAACTCAGTACAAACATTATTAAAACAACTAGCAAAAAGTCATTTATGACTCGGCTCTTTGGGCACAGGAACCATAACAGAGGACATCATCCGCTTACAAATTGTACATAACATAATTTCTAGGAGTAATGACGTCAGTGGCCCTAACAGTTTTGTTTCTAAGCCACAGATACCAAAGCTATGTATGGTAGGCTGCTTATTGCAGAAGAACATAACTTGACTTAGGGGAGGCTGCGATCTACGGCCTGTGCCCCTCAGTTACTCCAGAGTTAGACTTGCCATGAATTCACGCGCTGACCAAAGGTGAGAACAGCTCTGGAGTAACTTGTCTGTCACTTGTGTAGAGTAAAGTCACTGATGCCCCATTTTCTCTTTACTTCCCATGGTTGGAACAAAGGCTGTCTCGGTTTCTTTTCATGATCTATGATAAAATGTTCTGGCAAAAGTAGTCTGATGGAGCAAAAATTAATCCTGGCCCATAGTTCAAGGCACGGTCCATCAGGGTGGGGACCACAGCAGCGGCTCACAATAGTACATGCCAACTAAAGGCAAGAAGCACCGAAGCACATGCCAACTCTCCTTTCTATACAGTCCAGGGGTGGTACCACCCACAGGAGAAGGTGCTTTCACTTCAATTAACCTAACCTCAGGCAGACATCCCCAGAGGCCATTCACCCCGACAACACAAGGAGTTCCCCAACTAGACAATTGAGATTAGCCATTGCAGGAACCTGCAACAATCCCATTCCATCCTTATGAGTAAGGACCTCAGCCCGGATCGTCAGAACATTGAAAGAACTTATGCTCATAGATCATCAGAGCCTTCTGGTATTTTTGTCGACTTTTTGCCTCATACTGCTTTGTTTAGGCTTTTTTTTTTGGGGGGGGGGGAGGTCTCATTGCTCTATTTTGGTTTCCAATTTAGTCTTTGTATGTGGGTTTGTGTGGCAGATGAGAGAGAGAGAAAAAGAGACTCTTGTTTGTTTGGGTTTTTTTGTTTGTTTTCTGTTTGTTTGTTTGTTTGTTTGTTGTTTTCTAAAGAGAGAGAAAATGAAGGTGAGGAGTTGGTGGGAAGGGAAAGTGATCAGAATACATTGTATGAAGAAAAAATTTTCAATTGTAAATAAGATTTAAAAAGGAAGACCCAAAGGGATCCCACACTGGGGGTCAGTAGTGAGGACTGTCAGAGGTCTAGAAACTCAGTGACAAAGGGGCTAAGTCAGCTCAGTGCTAAACACTTTGTCACACAGGTGATGGCATGAGTTCAGTCCCCAGGTCCCATGTAAAAGTTGAAGGAGAGAGATGATTCCACAAAGCTACCTTTGGACCCCCAATCGTGCACAGGCACACTATGAGAGCCAAATGTACCTTTTAAGTTTCATTACTGGGCCTAAAAGATCCATAAAACAAAACTGCCTCTAATGTGTAAGCTCCTGGCACAAGGAAATGCTGGGGGATGTTGTTTATGGAAGATAACAAGCCATATGTTTGCACTCCTCTAAACAAGTTTATTTGACCAACTAGTTGATGTAACTATCACACATAGGAGGGAGGAATGCAAGCAGGAAGTACGTCAGGATGCATGCTTGTCCCTGATTGGACCTGTTGGGAAATACAGATGTCTTGAGGGTTTGCCTTTATAAGCCTCTGTAAAATGGGACTTGTCACCATTTTCTGGGAGCCCTGGAATGCACCTGGCCAGAGTCCATTATCCTGGTCAGTGTTTAATCAAAATTTGCTTCAAATTTGGCTCAAAATTGTGGTAGCGGTCTTATTCTAGCCCGGTGGGATTAACAACACATACACACACAGACAAAATAGAGGTAGGCCTAAAGTAAAGCATACCTTTAATCCTAGATACGAAAGGTAGAGTCAGGTGAACTGTACCAGTTGCAGACTAACCTGATCTACATAGTGAGTTCCAGGCCATCCAGGGCTAATGAGACCCAGTCACCAAAATAAATAAATAAAACAGACAAGCACAGTAAGCAATTTGCCTCCAAGCAAACCTAGTCAGTATGAACCCTAAGCCTCCACATAAAATCCAGTGACCTTATTGTAAAGGTCTAGGTAAAATATTAAGGACTCGATAGAATGTTAAGGCCTGGGTGAAATACTATGATCTAGGTAATTGTTACCTGGTGTGGTGGTTTGAATATACTTGGCCCATAGGAAGTGGCACTATTAGAAGGTGTGGTCTTGTTGGAACAGATGTAGCCTCATAGGAGAAAGTTGTCACTGTAGGGGTGGGCTTTGAGACCCTCTTCCTAGCTGCTCGAGAAATTCAGTCTTCTCTTGGTCCCTTTGGAACAGATGTAGAACTCTCAGCTCCATTTCCAGTGCCATGCCTTCCTGGATAATAATGGACTGAAACTCTGGACCTATAAGCTAACCCCAATTAATGCTGTCCTTTAGAAGACTTGCCTTGGTCATGGTATCTGTTCACAGCAATGAAAATTCTCACTAAGACACCTGTCTAGCCATTTTGTTCTATTACTAATATAAGGAAACTTTTTCCTATGTTGTTTCTGCTGTTACTAGGAAACTTTCTCATGCCCAAGATGATTAGATATTCTATTATGTTCTGTGCTCTTGGAAACCAATAACAATAGAAGTTAGTAGAACTGCTTTGTATAGTTACCTACAAGAAACTTGGGCCCAAACCAATCACCCAGCAGACTTCCTGACCCTGTGTATAAGCTTTTATGGTATTTTCTTTTATAAGCTGCCTACTGGGATGGATCCAACATAAGGGAGACACCTGCACCAATGCAAGAAATTATTTGGAATAAGACTTCCGTTTTGAGTAGGGGCCAAGTAAAGTTTAAGTTCCCAAGATCTCCCTGGGAACTGGCATCCTACTTAGCAGAAAGAGACATGTATGTGGGTAATGACATCTTGGTTGGCAAGTTAAAGCATTGTTGGGTTGTAGCGTGCTGTGGGTCCTGTTGTGCTTGATGTGTGGGTTCTACTTCTGTCCTTCACGTGGCTAGGCCTCTCGTGGAGACAGAGGCATGGGAATCCAACTGTGCTCACTCCATCCGCACTGGCGTTGGACAGACTTCCGGCTATGTGAAGCAGCAGGGACTCCACTCGGTGGAGGGAGCACAGTCCGAAGTCCCACGGGAAACCAGAGCTCTTGGGTTGGGGGTCCCAGGGCCAAAAGGAACTGGTTGGTTTTCAGGCCCTTGGGCTCTCAGCTGGCCCTGGGGAGCTACGAAAGGGCTGAGACCGAAGTGGGGACATATGGGCTGGTGGCCCGCAGCTGGAAAGGAGAGGGGAAGGGGGAGCTCCAGCTACGTCCCTTGGGGATGAGAGTTTTGGTCGCTTGGCTGGTGGGTCATGGCTGTCTTAGCTTGCTTGCTTGGGTTGCTGGGCCTTGGTGGCTGAAAACATCAGGGTCATCAGCAGGAGATTAGACAGTAGTTGAAAACCTTCTCTACTGTTCCCCACAGAGGGTCCCAAAGAAGAGAAAGATAGTCCATAGTCTTAAAATGTTTATTGTCATGGCGTAAAGATGAAAACTATATACCCCAGTATTTCCAGGGCAGGCCTGAGGTTAAATATGTTTTGTAAGGAGGAGGGTCTGGGAAGCAATGTTTAATTGGCTATGCCTTCTGGCCTTTCATATCTTATTAATATGGAGATCAATCTTGAGGCTCTGTGGCCTGTAGTCACGCCCTCTACCTGTGGAGGGGCTAATGGGGGCATTGCCCACGTGACGGGAGGACATTCTCTGACCCTAACTAAAACCCCAATCTTAGCTACTCAACAAACCTATGCAACTGAAACCTCCACTGCTCAAGTGTAAAGCCAGGCTGGCCACATGAACTGTGTCACTTTGCAGAGGAAATGAAGCTGGCCTACAACAGAGAGGAGCTGGCCTACAACCAGCTTTACTCAGCTTGCTCAGCCCTGTACTTGAGAGGTGTGGCTTTGTCTTTTCAGGAAAGAGCACAGTATGATTGGCAGAACAGTGTGACTTTCAAACTGATTGGTCTTTGGGGAATGAGGTACAAGGACCTCCCTTGTCTGTCACGTGCTCTGGCCTTCCTCACATGCAGGTGGGTTCCCTCCCCGAAGGTCGAGGAATGTTAATCAGCCTCTCCCTTCCTCCTCTGAAGGTTAGTCCAGCAAGTGTCCTCTAAGGAATGTGACCCTCCCAGGATGTGTTCTGGGACAGTGAGATTCTTTTAATCTTAAATTCAAACTGAGACCTGAAAATCCTACATTTAGACCCAAAAGTCTTACACACCATTGTTAGATTTTCGGCGCAGCAGCTTAGAACAGATAACGCCAGACCAGTCAGTTCCACGAGGGGAAGATTTATTTAGGGCAGAGAGCAAGAGGAGAGAGAGAGCAGAGAAGTAGAGACCGCCATGACCATGTAGAGAGAGGGAGAAGGGAAGGGGGGAGGGGAGCCTGCAGGAGCGCAGGAATCACAGGATCAAGAGAGCAAGAGAGAGGCCAGACAGCCCCTTTTATAGTGGGAAAGCTACCTGGCCATTGCCAGGTAACTGTGGGGGTGGAGTTTAGACAGAATACTAACAGTCAGTAGATCCAAGGTGGCCTTTCTGTACTTTTAGAAGTCATATAGTCAATCTTATATAAAATTCTGGTGTAACAGTCTAGCCTCCAGTCCCTGGCTTCTCATCCACATCTTGTCATCACTGTTGGTTGACAGTTAAACATGGCTGATCCATCTGATCCCCACTGTGCAGAACTCCTTTAAAGGACAGGAATCGTATGTGAAGATCATGACAAGGTGTCTTGATGAAAGGCAAGTATGAATGCAGGCAACATTAACTGTGTGAATACTAGTGAGCTTTCTAAACCTCATGCAACATTTCCAAACTGTACCTGCCCTAAAGCCTCCCTCCGTAAATTCTTAGTTGGATTAGCAAACATTTCTTTCTTCTGAGCACCATCGTGTGCAGCTGAAGAGATGAGGATCTCAGGCACTACAGAAAGAGGTGTTCCAAAGTCCTGTCCACCATCCTTGTCACCAGGGCCAATCACAAGCACAAACTTCCTCTAAGCCTCCTACAGAGAACTCTGAGTACTTAATGCAAGCTACCTCACAGGACAGCTGTGCTGGCTAGCTCCTGGCTAGGGTGCTGCCCCGGGGTGGAACTGTCTGTCGGAGGATTGGGGAGGGACCCTCTCTGCAGCTTTCCATAGATCCCTCACCCAGTCAGCTTTCAATCCACACACTGCTGCAGCCATTATTTGGGAGTGAGAGTGGGGGCACAGTGGATTCTAAGTGGATTCTAAATTCACAGTGGTTCTAAGTCCCACGTTGGGGGCTAATTTGTTGCACTAAACTTCCAACCCCAATAAGCCCGTTAAAAAACACTCAACTCAGGTATTATATTTATAAACTGTACATCCAGACTGGCAGATCTACCACTACACTCATCCATTCCCTGGCTATGAGATTCCTTGCTACTTGTGGCTTCTCCAGGCCAAGTGGTTCTCGCTCCATCTTCTTTTCACCCTTTCTTCCTGTCCTTCTCCTCCATCCTTCTCCTCTGCCCTTCTCCTCCATCATCCCCTACCCTTCCTCCACTCTCTAACCCTCCAGCCCCGCCTTTCCCTTCCACTGCCCAATCACAGGCTCCAGACTTTATCTGACCAGTTAAAATGGAGAGAAGGTTCACATGAAATCACCTGAGTATGTGATCCACTCCTCTTTGGGACAGCCTCTCTTGAGGAAGCAGAACTAATATCAGAATATAAACAGCACCAGGACAACCCACAACAGTGTGTTTCTCTGTCTGTGTTTGTGTGTCTGTGAGTAGGTATGTGGGAGCAGGGATAAGCATCTGTGTACACACAGAAGCAGGAGGGACTAAGAGACCAATTTTTTGGGTTCAGACTCCATCTTAGAGAACCTGACCTGAGGTTGACCTCAAGTTAACTAACAGGCCAGGACCTAGCACCAGTTTCTAGGTTGCCCCCAACAAGACCTGCATCTAGCACCAGTTTCCAGGTTATTCCCAACAAATCTGCACCCCAGGTTACAAGCCTGCCTGACACTTCACTTCCTAAAAACCACTAATCAGAAAAAAAGCAGAAGTTAAATTTATGGTTTGGCTCCCAACACATGTTAAAGGCCATGATGGCCTCCCAGTAAGATGTGTACCAGGCTCGATACCCCCTTCTTGCCCCTATAAATGCTTGCCTGAAACTGGGCTTGATGCCCCTCTGGTTCTTCTGTATCTGAGATGCTGGTGTGGCCTAAGCTTGAGCTTGAATAAAGAAACTCAACGCGATTGCATCGGATTCCATTCCTGGTGGTCTTTTTGGGGTTCATGAACATTTCCTGGCACAACATTTGGTGCATTGCCCAGGACTTCCAAGGCCTCCAGGACCTGGAGTTTCCTTCTTGTATGTAAGTCCCACTCTCTGGTTGCTTTTAAGGTGACATGCTGCAGTGCAGAGCTTTGAAATTTTTCTTGTGTTTTGTCTTTGTAGCCTATGTTACAGGGCAACTTTCTGACAGACATTTAACATGGGACAGATGCCTTCAACTCCACTATTTAAAACTAGGGGGATAGAATCTTTCTGTCACCATTAGGAAAACTTTTTCTCCCTGAACAACAGGCAGCCCCACCTTATTCAGTCCCTCAGGCAGACAACAGCTGTGTCACAGGCTGCCTCCTGAGCCTGAGTTTGTCATCTTACCCTTGTGCACAGCAGGGCCAGTCGATGGTTACAGAAACCAACCTCATCACTATTGTCCCTTTGCCACTAGTGACCTTCATAACTGGAGAACTCAGAGCCTTCCCTTTTCAGTACTCAATCCCTTGGAGACAGTCCTCTTCACCCGCTAGCCCACATGGGATGACTGCACTGCAGATCTTGCAGGTTCTCTTCACCACAGAAAAAGAGAGAGAAGATCCAAACAGAGGCCAGGAAACTGATTCCTGGCCCCACAGGGGAACCCACCAGCAACCAGGCAGCTCCTGAGGCTGACTTTTCCTTAACCTGCCCAGACTGGGACTTCATCACCCCTAAAGGCAAAGAGAGACTCTTTTTTTTTTTTTTTTTTTTATGTTTTTTTTTGAGACAAGGTTTCTCTGTATAGCCCTGGCTGTCCTGGAACTCACTCTGTAGACCAGGCTGGCCTCGAACTCAGAAATCCGCCTGCCTCTGCCTCCCAAGTGCTGGGATTAAAGGCGTGCGCCACCACCGCCTGGCCGGAAAGAGAGACTCTTAAGTTTTACCACCAGTCTCTGTTGGCTGAGACTCTGTAAGACAGCCCACCAAATTTGGTCAAATTTGGATGTCCTTGCCCTTCCCTAACTCCCCTGGGATCCCACACCAAGCTCTGTTCCGATCAGTGCTCCCATAGAACCCTCTGCATTTAGTCTTGAAAGGCGGCCTGGCTTCCTCCTCCAGATTCACAGCTTCTAACTTTGCATCTTGGAGTGAGTTATCTAACATCTTCATGATTCAGATTCATAGCTCCTATCCTATCTTGGAGAAGAGGACTGTCTCCAAGAGATTGAGTACTGAAAAGGGAGAGTTCTGAGAAATGCACTCAATTGTTAAGAACGGTCTTCACAGTTGGCATTCAAAAGTGCAACTTTTCAACCTTATCATTATCACCAAGACTTGTTAATGGCAGTAAGTCTCTAGCAATCTGTAGCGTTTGTAGTGAGACTGGAGAACATGCTAAGGAATATACTCAGAAGCCAGGTAAGAGACTAATCTGCTAGTGTAGCCCACTGTCCAAGCTTCCACATAGGCAGGTTTGGTCCTCCAATTTCCCAGGAGCCTGTGTCCCACACTATTGTCCTAAGTTGCTGTATTTTCTCTTCTTGATCTTTCCAGTCTTTTAGCTATCAATTCCATTGCTTTACCTGACTGTTGCCCATCTAATTTATCTTGTAAATAATGGTCTGAGTGAATCACAAATTATTCAATAACTGCATCAGCAATAATTCAGGCTACAACTTCCTGATAATTAAACATAATTGTGAGCTTCCATTCAAATGTCAATGACTCTGGAGACACAAATGGACAATTTTCTGCCTTCTCTTTCTCTTGCATTTGCTTTTATAATTCTTCAAAGCAGTTAATAAAACAACAAAATACTTTCACAAGTAAAAATTAAATCATGGGCCGGGCAGTGGTGGCACATGCCTTTAATCCCACACTTGGAGGCAGAGGCAGGTAGATTTCTGAGTTCAAAGCCAGCCTGGTCTACAGAGTGAGTTCCAGGACAGCCTGGGCTATACAGAGAAATCTGTCTTGAAAAAAAAAAATTAAATCACAGGGCTGGAGAGATGGCTCAGTGGTTGGGAGCTGACTGCTCTTTCAGAGGTTCTGAGTTCAATTCTCAGCAAACACATGATGGCTCACAACCATCTGCAATGGGATCTGATGCCCTCTTCTGGTGTGACTGTAGAGAGCAACAGTGTACTCACATACATAAAATCTTTTTAAAATTGAATTGCAAAGATGAGACAGTATTTCTTGCACTTTTGAACTAGAAGTAAGTCAAAATTCCTCATTTGTCTACATACACACACACACACACACACACACGCCTCATATCATACTGATTGCTTTCTAGTCACTGGGACCAGATACCCAACAGAGCAATTTAGGGAGAAGAGTTTGTTTTGACTCAGAGTTTGAGAGATCTGCCACTGCACATGAGCCCTGGTGGAGTGGTCTTGACTGTAGTAGAAAAACATGAGGCCTCCTCACTTCTTAGTGGCTGTGGAAGCAGAGAGATCGTATAGGAACCAAAGTCAGATATAACTCTCAAGGCCTATCCATAGCGATCTACTTCTGCTAGCCAGCCTGTGTCCAAATGGTTCCACAGCATCCCAAGGCAGTGCTGGCCAGTTGGGGGACCCAGTGCTCAAGCACACAAGCCATGTCCAGATCACTGGACTTGAATTCACCTGGAAGGCCCTCCTGCAGGCATGTCTCAGGACATTTTCAAAGAGCTTTAACTAAGGAAAGAAGACCTTCTCTGAATCCAGGTAGCACCATGCCATGGGTTGAAATTGCATCAAACAGAAGAGGAAAATGAAGATTGCCAATGTAACAAACATGCCACCTCCAACTCTCTGCTTCCTAGTCTCTTCTGCAGACCCAGCTGCTCATGCCACTGTGCCCTCTCCAAGACAGACTGCACCCTCTGAGCTATGAGCCAAATTAAGTATTTCTCCCTTAACTTTGTCTTTGTCTGGTATTTATCTGACATAGCTGGAGCTCTGTAATTGATATAGTAACCATTAGCACAGAAGAGAACCTTCAAGAAAAATAAATGTCAGTGACTAATGGATCAAGTTGCTGTGAAAGAAACTAAGGACACAGCCAGGAGACAAAACTGGAGATCGTAGTAGGATGCATAAAGAGACCTTCTGAAGTACCAGATTTTCTTTGCTTTTGCCCTGTTTCCTCCAAATGGCATTTCTTCTGTGGGACTGTGTAAGGATATCTTGGTTCTTGTCTGGGCATGGGCCTGGAACCCCAAGACTCCAAGGGAGAAACGGCAGGAGTTCGGCCATGTCCCCAGAACCCAGGGTCCTGACAAGCAGTCTAATCTCCATTGACCTACATTGTTCAGTCACGTAGGCCATTACAGCCCCTCCAAAGTGCACAGGTAGAGGGTGTGACTACAGGCCTCAGGCCCTAGAGATTTACATACTAATGAAGGTCAGAGGGCGGAGCCAATTAAGCATTCTTCCCAGACCCTTCTCACTTCTCCCTATTTATCTCAGGTCTGCCCTGAGTTTGGGGAGGGGGGTAGGAGGGTACATCCAGATCCATCCACCACCTGCCATGAAAATAAACCCTTTTGGAACCAAGGACTTCCTCGTATCATTGGGGCCTGTTGTCGCCAAAGCTTCCAGCCTCTGGAACCTTAGACTTTCTCCTGTATGTGGGTCCCGCCGCTTTGAAGCCTCCAGGACTCCCCCACAGTGGCCCCCTTTTCCTCTGTGCCTTTTATAAATTAAATTTCTCTTTTTAACTTCTGCATAAAGCAATGCACACTAATGTGGTATCATTTGGTGCTTGAAGATATGTAGACATCGTGCCATGGTTAAGTCAGCTTAAATATATCTATTGCCTATTATGTTTATTATTCCTTTGTAAAAATCTTTCAATACCCTTTTCTCTAAATTTTTTGAAATGCACTTTATCTGAGGTCACCCTACTGTGAGACAGCACATCAGCGTTTACTCCTAACTAGTCCCCACACATCCCTGACCTTACTCCTGCCTGCACCTCCACACAAGGAAACCACCTTTCTACTCTCTACTTCTGTGACTTCTTCCTTCTTTCCTTCCTTCCTTCCTTCCTTTTTGTTTTCTTTTTCTTTTTCTTTTTCTTTTTCTTGTAGTTATTGCTTTGTTTTTTTAATCAGGTAGCCCTGGCTGTCCTAGAATTCACTCTGTAGACCAGGCTGGCCTTGAACTCAGAGATCCACTTGCCTCTGTCTCCTGAATGCTAGATCAAGGGCATGTGTCACCTCTGCCTGCCTGACTTTCCTTCCTTCCTTCTTTCCTTCCTTGCTTCCTTCCTTTTTGTGTTTGTTTTTCTTTTTTCTTGTAGTTGTTATTTTGTTGTTTTTAATCTGGTAGCCCTGGATGTCCTGGAATTCACTTTGTAGATCAGGCTGTCCTTGAACTCAGAGATCCACCTGCCTCTGTCTCCTGAATGCTAGCTAGATCAAGGGTGTGTGTCATCTCTGCTTGCCTGGTTTTCTTTCCTTCCTTCTTTCCTTCCTTCTTTCCTTCCTTCTTTCCTTTCTTCCTCCCTTCCTCCCTTTCTTTCATTATCCTTTCTGTGCCTTTTATATGAAGAGCAGATCCTTTCGGCCCATCTGACTGCCAAGCAGAGGCCTTCAGTATGAGAGGGCCTGAGGACATGAAAACATTCCCTCTTTTTTTCACTTTGACATTTTGATAATCTATGTTTTCTAAGACTGGCCAGCACTTCCCTTATGCCAAAAGGTCACAAAGTTTCTGCAAATCTTGAGCCCTTGGTTCAGAATTCAACTTCCTTTGGGTCCTGCAACCAGCTGGGTACAGATGGAAAGGGTATGAGAAGGAGCAGGGTATCACAGGTGAAAAATATACATAGTACACATCGATCCTGGAAGGAGGAAAGATGGCCTCCTGCTCCTTCTCTTACTCTCAATTCCCCAGTCCTTTTTGTCTGTGCCAGAGGGAATCATGAAGCGGTCTTGTGACTTTTTGATACTGGGATTCCAACCTTTCCCAGGATACTAGTGTCTACATACTAAAAGAAACTAGCTTTTGGCAGCAGTGTCTAAATGTCATCTCATTTCATTGTCTCAATCTATCTATAAGCAACTATTTATTAAGCATATGTATACAGAGAGAACATCTATCTCTAATGTTCATATAAATATATACATTTCTTATCAGTAGGGAATAATCTGATCTTATTCTATAAATTGTTTTATTATTTTTTTCATTTATACAATCTTCAGGATGCTTTTTTAAAGAAAAATATTGGTTACTGTGTTTGTTTATGGTTTAATTCATTGGGTAATAGCCATTATTTAACTTTTTATGTATTGTTTAACTGTCCTTACCAGCTCCTTTCTAATTTGGGCTCACTTACTTTTACACTGGAAACAAAAAGGTGTTGTCTTTATGAAAAAGCAGACATCAGCATATGCTGGATCCCTGAGGCTGTGCCTTCATGTGCTACTAGACCTTAAATAGAGTCCTTTCAAACCTTCAAAACCAATTGCCATGGTGATCTCAATGAAGAGCTAACTGAAGCATCAAATGCTACCTCTCAAACTGCTTAGGTCACATAGGAGATGCTCAGATCAAATATCCCTGAAGAAAATCCATGGAAACCAACCCAGTGATGTTATTTTGGTCCTGAGATCACTAAGACTCTTTTGAAGATTGTTTACTATGACCAAGTCAAATGAATATTAAGTGGCAGGTCAGACACAGAGAAGAGATGAGGTGCCGAGAGAAGGAGGTGGGAAGAGATGGTGTCAAAGAGACAGGAAGCATTCATTCCCAAACCCTTTGTTTCTCAGCTTGTGGAACTGGCAAAATCCTTTTACCATTCATCCTTCCTGGGGGTTGGTTTTGGAAAATGTCTCTGGCATCCAGGGCCCTACAGCCATGATAATGTGTATACAGGCCTTAAAAATAAGGAGTCTTCACCAGGGAGTCTATGAGATGACTCTAGCTGAGACTCCTAGCACTGGGGAAAATGGAGGCTAAAGGGATTACCTCCTATAGCCAGGCAGGACCCCCAGTGTGTGGATAAGGACATTAACACAACCACAAAACCTTCAGCCCAAAATTTGTCTTGTCTACAAGTGTAGTAGAAGAAATTATTTAATTCGGCCTAATTTGTCGCGGTAAATCTCCTACCCAAAGGAGAACAGTAAAGGAAGACACAACTCAATAATTATGGTATAAATAGCATGCCTAGATTGGGCAGACTTACCACTACACTACTCTAATCCCCAGCTATGAGATCCCTTATAACTTGAGGTTATCCCAGGCCTCGTAGTTGTCCTCCGAGCTCCGGCTCCTCCATCGTAGGCTTCCTTCTATCTCCAGCTTCCTTCTGCCTGCTTCCTCCTGCTTCTACTTCTTCTCTTCTCTCTCTGGTCTGCTTCTGACTCCTTTTATATCGAATTCCTCTCACTCTCTCCTCCCTAAGCCTTTTTCTCCGGCTCCCCTTCTACCGCCCAATCTCTGGCTCTAGCCTTTATTTTACAGTTTTAATTGGACAGAAGGTTTACAAGACGTCACCTGTGTACAGATTCAATCATCCCCTGCAGCCCCTCCCAGAAGGGTGGAACTAGGATCAAAATACAAGGCTGAGGCTATCCACTGGGAACTAGGATCAAAATACAAGGCTGAGGCTATCCACAACATTTCCCCCTTTTTGTCCAATTAAAAGACTCTTTTCTCTCAGATAGATTGAGCACAAACTATATTACCATGTTGTAATTGTTAAAGTGCAAGACAGATCTAATACCTAGTCTATCATTTTGTTAACTAAATAGAACCTCTGCTATCTCTCTTAACTAAAAGGCTTAGTTCTGAACCTGGCTTATGTCCTGTCTTTAAAATGAATGACATCTGATAACTATCCTCTCAAAGTAAATAGCCTGCGTTGGCTGTGAGACTACAGCCTTCAACCCCATCAGAAATCCAGAATGACTGAATTAACTGAAGATATGGGAAGCACAAAGCATGGCTTCCAAAACTTAGCCAATTTATATAGACCACTGAACACCTGGACAGTTCCTTACTTTAAAACATTGGAGCATCTGGTCTTCAGCCTTCTGGCCCAGGATTGTGGGAATAAAAATTAAAAAATATCTTGAGACATAGAACAAAAAATTTATGATCAGCAAAGACCACCAACAACTTGTTAAAATTAGCCATAATAATAATAATTTTGAGCCCCTTCAGGGGCAGAGTGACCAAAAACAAAAAAGGAAACAAGGACCCAAGGACATACAAGTCTAAACAAGCAAATGAGTAATGGGTCATCTGGTGTTCTTGGGTTCGAGATTTCATGGTCAAAATAACTAGTCTACGCAAATTGCTGATATTCAAAATATCCAATCATGTGTAACCGTGCCAAATCTTCTGCTCTTCCCACCTCTATCTATAAAAGTCCCAAGCTTTCTGGGGCCTTTTCTGGGGTCAATACCTCTGTCTCCTGCGTGGGACACGTTTCGACTCAAGGGGCCCCTCACTATTAAACTGCCTTTTGCTGATTGCATCAAGAGGGTCTCTCCTGTGTCCTTGGGTGGTGAGCGCTTATTCCCGGACCAGAGTGAGGGACTCCCCCTGTGAGGTCCTTTCAGGATCATCTGACAGACCTAGTAATGAAGAATTTTTAAGGGCTGATTACTCTGTCTTGGCAGATATAATCAGTCGACTTTTCCGCAAGTGTGTCCTTTTCTGGACTTCTGACGTTTTTGAAAACCAACTATCTATGTAAAGCAATCTGGACTATTGTCCATTAAGTCCTCTCCACTATTTCTAGTTAAAATCTAGAAATCATCCTAACAATAAACTCAGAGCCATGCAATTGCTATAGGCCCTTAACTCACAGGCTAACCATCTCAAATAAGTTAAAAAAAGGACTGGATCTAAGCCTTGTATTCCTAAATGTGTTATATAGGCACAATGCCTAAGAGACTAACAATATTAATATCACTTTTATATCAATAAGAAACTCATATCAATGAAAACTTTAAATTTGTACAAATAAATTCTATACCAATGAAAGAGATTATAACCTCAACTTTGTATCCATTATGGAGATTTCTACCAATGTAGAAATAATCAATTCTAACTATTCCTCCCTGTTCCAATAAAACCATTACTTTTCCCTAGAAGGATAGCCTAATATTAACCACCTCAGTCCCCAAGCCCATTAACTTCTTCAAGCTGAATTTGGGTGTAGAATTCCCATCTAGGGGCCCAAAGGGAAATAGGAAAATTGGCTTAGTCAAAGGAGAGCTAGCAGGCATCATTTGTCTTGCAGTCACTATGTGCTGAGAGAGTTCATTGCTTAGCTAACATCGTGACTGTGACAGTCAGAAAGGCTGGACAGGCAAGCCAGCTGTTCTGGCAAAGTTCTGCAAGCAAGTATTTGATGTAGTTGGAGCTTCGACGAAGAAGTAGCTTCAACGTGGTTGCAGTAGAATCAAGCACGAAGCTGGAATAGTAGGTCTCAGCATCCCCGAGTTTGAATCTTTTTTGGGCTGTTTTTCTCTTCTTTCATCCTTCACTATACAAAACTTAAAAGCAGCAGTTAGTTCTGCAGGGTACACAGCTTTGTCAATGAGGGTCAATAAAGAAAGACGATTGCCTTTCTTCAGGTTAGTTTGATCACTTAATCAAACTGTAATATAACTTTGTATACATGCCCTCATAAAGGATGGCATGTATTAACAAGTCATTAGAAATTAGTACCCAATAAATATTCTTGGCTTTGTATAGACATTTTAGTCCCAGCCAGTTCCAGAGCTGTCTCCATATAAGAGACATAAACATCATCATATATACATCACCCATCTTGAAAATAAAATCAACTTAATAACTAAAAATACTGTATGTGCCTATTCTTTAGGCCTTCCCTATTTTGCCAAGCAGGAAAAAAACCAGAATTCCCATGGGGCCCACGTTAAACAGAACCCGAGTCTCCTGTGAGGCAATTTAACTTTATATCATCTGAATACACCTAATTTACACTATCTTTCTGTTTGGCTCTCTGCCAGAACAGTCTCTATTTATACACTGTACTCTCTACTCTGGAGTCAATGACAATTTTCCCTATCTCAACTAAAGTACTGTATATGCCTATTCTTAGGCTTTTCTTATTTTGCCAAGCAGCAAATGAACCCAGAATTCCCGTGGGGCCCACGTTAGACAGAACCCGAGTCTCCTGTAAGGCAATATAACTTTATATCATCTGAATTCATCTGATTTACACTATCTTTCTGTTCCGTCCTCTGCCTAGAACAGTTTTTTATTTATACCATCTATCTGTTTGGCTCTGTACTTCCAGAGCAACTTCCACTTATACACTGTACCCTCTACTCAAGAGCCAGTGACAATTTTCCCTATCTAAGTTCCAAACCACAGGTGATAACCCCACCTGATTCAGACAAATCTGTTTATAAATCTTTCCTTAAAACAAATAATCTCAATTTTAATTCACAGACACTGTACCTCTTACTCTAGAGTCAGTTACTTTCTTCTTTTCCTAACAAAAAGCAACTTGTTTTGTTTTGTTTTGTTTTTTGTGCAGGAACAAAGATGGAGCAGAGACTGAACAAATGTTCAACCAATGCCTAGCCCAACATGAGACCCATGTTACGGGCAAGAACCAATCCCTGACACTATTGATGATACTCTGTTAAGCTTGCAGATAGGAGCCTAACATAACTGTCTTTCTAGTGACTCCACCCTAAAGCTAACTGAAACAGATGCAGAGACCCACAGCTAAACATTAAACAGAGTTCAGGGAGTCTTGTGGAAGAGTTGGGGAGAGGATAGGGACTCCACAGGAAGATCAACTAACCTGGACCCTTGGGGACTCCCAAACACCAAACTACCAACCAAAGAGTATACATGGTTTGGACCTAGCCCCACCCTCAACATATGTAGCAGATGTGCAGCTTAGTCTTCATGTTGATTCCCCCAACAACTAGAGCAGGAGCCTTCCGTGACTCTGTTGCCTGTCTATGGATCCCATTCCCTAACTGGGCTGCCTTGTCTGGCCTCAGTGGGATAGGATGTGTCTTGTCCTGCAATGACTTGAGGTGCCAGGGTGGGTTCATACCCAGGGAGACCTCCCCCTTCTCAGAGGAGAAGGGAAGGTGGGTACCAGGGAAAGGGAGTGCGAGGGGGTGACTTGGAGGAGAGGAAAGCTGTGATCAGGATGTAAAGTAAATAAATAATTAATGGAAAAAATAAGGATCCTTTGAATTATCATAATTGAGCTGAGTATGTAGCTCAGTTGGTGGAGTTCTGGTCTAGGGTATAAGAAGCGTGGATTCAATCTCCAGCATGGCACAAAAAGAGCATGGTGGTCCCCTGGAATCTCATCATTCAGGAGATAGAAGCTAAAGGATCATAAATTCAAGGTCATCTTCAGCTACATACTAAATTTGAAGCCAGCCTAGGATGCATGAGTGTCTGTCTCAAAAACAACAAAACAAAAATCAAAACAAAACAAAAAAACCAACAAAGCAGACAGAGCTCAGCCACCCTTCAAAACAAAAGTGTTAAGAAGGAAAGGCACAAACACATTTTCTTTGGGTCTGTCATGTGACTCTTTTCCTGTGAGGATGTGACACAAATGCCCACTCACTCTGGAAAGGACACAGTTCCAATAAGAGACAAAGAAACAATGCCACCAGAGTGGAATCAACCAGCTTTCTGGGGTTCCTCCCAGGAGTGTGGGTGAGAGCTGCTAACGGGAACAGAGACCATGCTAAGGAGCTTCGTGGTGAAGAAGCCCACAGCACTGACTGTGACTGCAAGCCTGGGGCTCTGCAGGAACTGCAAGCAGCTGGACTAGTCAGAAAGGCTCTTCCAGACACCTCTGCCTTCTCCCCATTGCCAAGCCCCAGCAGATCTTCACTGCTTCCTTATCCTTGACAGGGAGTGAGGAGATTGCTGGTGAACCTTGTTGGTTTCAGCATTCCTGAACTTGGGAGGTTTTTTACCTCTTGAGTCTCCTGAGTCTGTCTCCTTCCTTCTTCCTGGAAGGAAACTGCTAGACAGCACTGTCCGGTCCAAAAAACAGATACCAGTTTATCACCCTCTGCCTTCTGTTGGGAGCCAACTCTTAGCCGAAAGCGGCTATCATCTTTACAGCCATCTCGAGCCATATACCCTGACAAGAGACTTGTTTTCAACAGCCCGAAACAGCTGAGCACACTCTGATAAACATCTTGTTTTGCTGTTTAATGCTACCAGCAGCTAGGAGCACATGGTCTCCACGCTGCTAGGCGCATGACGTAGGGCCTTCAGTTGAGCTTGCCCACGTGGGCAAGTCACGTGGTAAAGGGGTATAAATACCCAGGATTTCCTTTCAATTAAAGAGAAAGAGACTAGAGACTTGATTAGACCCTTTGTCTTGTTTCCATCCTTTGCGTCTCTCAACCCTCCATCCCCACTCTCTCTCTTGCTAGACCCTGACCCGCAGACCAGAGCAGCAGAACGGCCATTACAAAGTAACAGAACAGGCGGGTCATTACTAAGGAGCTGAAACGGCCGTTACTAAGGAGCTAGACAGACTGGGTGGTGGTTACAGCCTTCTATGAGTCTCTGGTGGTTGGACAATCATAGGCAACTATTGAAACAGTATTGAAAGTCAACTTAAATACCTCCACCAGTTGGTCACTTTACTGGGATTAATAAATCCTTCATTTTTCCATCACTTGCATAAATCTCATCTTCCTATCTTGGGTTTTGCTATGTTAGTTAAAACTTGTTTTCAAATCCACAAAGCAGTATAACAGAACTTGGTTTAACCACTAGAATTCAGTGTTCTAGCATGCCATAGAGTCTCCCAAACAGAGTCTAAGTAATGTATTTTACTACATGTACCACACTCCACAGATGATACCCTCATTGGCATGCTGGTGGACTTTTGATGTAAATGTATCCCTTCCCCTTTAGAACATCATTGCTGGAAGCCTTAATTTACTTTCACAGAGATAGGGAAGAAGTCTCAGCCCTCTGTTTCGAATTCAGTCTTAGCCTTCTCCCAAGGGGAACCAAAAGAGGAACACACAACCATGGTGGGGAGGAGTAGACCAGAGAGCCCAAGCACCTTCATAAACATCACCTCCAGACACCATCTTTTCCCACACACAGGCACATACCAGCTTCCCCTGGGTGTCCTGAGGCCTAGCCAGCCTCTGCTCCTGCCCTGGTCATTTTGCATGAAGCAGTTGACTTACACACAGACAGCACACTTGTCATTTCACTGACTGGTAGCTGCAACCTCCAATATCTTCCTTATGTGCCAAGAGCTGGAGTACCAGAAGTACCTCAAGAGAACTGTAGTCATTTGCCTAAAGCACACACAGTTAGGAAGTCAACTGGGATCGGACACAGCATTCCTCAAGAACTCAGATGTCTTAATGTTTGCACAGTTCTTTCTGCCTTGATTTTTCTTTGCTTCAGTTTATTTAAAACGGAAGTGACAATCCAAGACACTTCTTTTTAAAGTATAACTTCATGTCACTGGCCTCATTTCCACATCGTCAGCTTGCTCTCTGTCAGATGGAAGGTGTCCCTAGTTAATCATGATGCATCATCTACCTCATGTCAAGCACACAGATTCCTTACTCACACACAGCCAGACACACTGGGCACACAGTACTTTTTGTTGTGCAAAGTCAACATTTGCTGGAAGCAGAGTTGCCCAGTTCCGGTTTTCTAGTTTCAGTTCTGAAGAAAGTGTCCCATCACTTGCCATGTCTTGAGACAAACTGTTTTTAACTCTTTTTCCTTTTAAACTGTTTCATGGTACACACCATGAAAGACAGCTGACTTTGTCCTCAGCTCTTGAACCTTTCTTTACACTCATAAGAAGGTCCCTTCTGGTTTTAGTTTGGACCACAAATCAAACCTTAACTGTATTCACAAGAAAAATCCTAATGACTCAAAGTGTCTCCAGGAGGAAATAGCACATGATTTACTCCCTCAATGATTTCTTCTGGCTCTTTAAAAACTTTTCATTACCTCTATTAGTTCTCAATATGACCCGGCCAGCCCCCAGTCATTGAGACTGAGGCCTCTAAACGTATCTCTTCAGCTTTAGCACAATTACTGGGCAGATGACCCCTAATCTATTCTCTAATGCTAGACTGCCTGCTTCTGGCTAAGCTCCTGAGTACTTACTCCATCAGGCTGTCCTGGGGTTGGGGGGAGGGCATTTCATTCAGGTGCATGTTCCTGGTCCACCACATCTAACAGAGACCTCCTGTTCTGTCTTCTTCCCCTTCTTCTTCCTTCTCTTCTCTCCTTCTCATGGGACCTACGTGAGAACTCCCGGCCCTGTAACAAAAACCCTGCCTACCTCTATTCTCCCCAGTCATTGTTTGTAGCCATTTTTATTTAACCGATAGCTTTAAATTGGGGAGCAAGGTTTACACAACAAAGACCAATGTATGTGAGAATATGCTCTTCTGGGGCAACCAGATCTTGGGGTCCAGAATTTAGCATTTGCATACACAATAACACTAGACCAACCTCCAACCCTTCTCCTTTTCCACTCCTGTCTGTTCAGAAGGTCATAAAGCTTATCTGAAGCCTAAGGAACTCCCTGGTACTCCAGGCAACCATGAACATGCATTCTGTCATACTCCAAAAGCACGGTTTACTCAAGGAAAAAAATGTCAGTCAACAGTTACTTATTGGAGACCATTTGTTGGTAGACTGGTTTAAAAAAAAAAATGAGTTCATCCGTCAAAATAGCTTATCCACAATCAACTTCTAAAGTGTCTCAGAGTCAGGGAGACAGCTGACTGGGTAAAGTGTCATGCAAGCATTAAGACCCCAGCAGCCAAGTAAAAACCTGAGGAACAATGTCCATGCGTGTGATACCAGCGGTAGGAATATAGGATCCCTTGGGCTTTTTGGCCAGGCAGTCGAGCCAAACTGGTGAGCTTCAGGTTCAACGAAAGGCCTTGTCTCAAAAAAGGAGATAAGGTAGGGAATACAACTGTTGTTTCTATCTGGCTTCTACATGTTCACACACGCATGCATGCTACCTACCCCAGGAACATGTGCACATATATCACACACACACACACACACACCACACACACACACTGTACACATAAAGTGTTTCAAAGAAATAAACTCATTAAAAGTTGTTAGCATATTTTGAAGGGAATATAGGGTTGCTAGCCTGGACTTATTAAGCTTCACTAAAACACATGACATTGGCTTTACCTTGTTACAGAACAAGTTTGGTTTTGTGAAGTGTTAACTTGTTTAAAAAGAGCCAGACTTACCAGACTACTCAGGGGTCCTTTTATTTGGCCAACCTAACCCTTGAACTTTGTTGAGTACAACCACTATTGATAGAGTTGTTTTGTTTTGTTCCTAAGCCAAAGGATATGACATCATGAACTCAAGTTTGTGGGATATCTAGAACAAAACTAGCTACAACTGACTTAATTACAGAAAATCTATCAGAATTGCCACTGTCCTTTTTATTCTATAAGCAAGTATGCCAGGATACCACCCCCCACACTCTCAAAATCTTACGGGTTTTGAAAAAAATTCTCACACAGGCAAATCACATTCATCAAGTGAAAGAAATCCAATTCACACAACTTGTGTAAGGTTTCCAAGTTTGCACAATTCAACTTCAATACTTAATGTACTATTTATATATTGTAAATACTAATTTGTACTATGCATGCATAAGCTTCCTGTGAGAGGCTTCGAAAACCCAGTACTTTTATACTTATATTAAGTTTCTCTAAAGCATAAGTCAAACACGTGTTTTATGGAAGATGGCGTCATTTTTTAGCTTTATTTACTCAGCTGCTGACACTCTTTCCAAGTTCTGCTAGAGCAAGGCATGCCACTGAGGCAGAGACTGCCTGCTCTCAAGTGGAAACGTATGGTTTCTTTGGAAAGTCAGTTGTGTCAGACTGTGTTTTGCTGTTGCAGATATGTGAAGGAGTGTTTTTCTGAAGTGAGAGGATGTTTCACTAAGGCAGATACACGAAGGAATGTTTCACTGAAGCAGACACTAGTGAAAGGATGATTTGCTAAAGCAAACATGTGAAAGGACACATGATGAAGGATTCTTCCCTAATAACAAGCATGTATTGGCTCACCTTACACTTCACTGCTCAGCTCCATTGGTCATGATTCCATAGAAAGATACCCACCAAAAAAACTTCTGATGGTGCTTTGGCAGCTTCTTGCCACTTCCTCAGACTTGGGCCAATTGGCAGAGTGATGTCAGCTGATACAGATTCACTTGGAGTTTTGCTAAGACAGACTCACGTGGTGAGGCATGACCCAAGGGAGAATACGTGATGTTTGGAGGGAGTATCAGTAGGATGCAAGAGACAGTGATGGGGGGCAGGGCTTGCATAGCTAACTTTGCAACACTTCTTAGTCTTTTTCTTCGCTGATCTTCACTTCTTTGAGAGGGGCACCACAAGGAACTCCCCCTGGTGTCCCTGCTAGTCCTAATCACTCCTGCTGACTCACGCCAGTTCAGCTGAGGCCTAGCTGTCTCTGCTAAGTCATGCCACCACTGCTGAGTCATGTTTGCTATCCTGATGCTACTGAACTGGACTGCTGTTAGATTCATGAAGTGTTTTTAGGTGGATTGAGCCCCTGCTACTGAATCCTGCGAACTGAAATGATGATTTTCTGACAGTGCAGATTGGATTTGCTCCAAAGAACAGTTTCTAAACAGGTCCACTTTTTCTGCATCCTAATAACCTTCCTTTTCCACTACCTCTGGTGGTGGGTGGGCTAGAAGGGAAGTTAAAGCATTTAAGCAGATTAAAAGTAAGTTTTGAAAATTTAAGCCAACACTGCTCTGCTTTGCCATGAGGAGTCAGTCTAGACAGGAATGACCAGGAGCCTTAAGCCAAGTGTCTTCCTAGTTCCACCCTATCAGTCTGACTGCCAACTGACCCGTTTTCTTCTTGGGATGCACCAGGAGTCCAGGGACCAGATCCTGCTAGAGAAGTCAGGATGGGTTACATTTATCTATTCTCTAGCGTCAAGAATGTGTTTCTTGGAGAAAGAGGGCCCTAGATTTTAGCTCAAAACATACTTTTGCAGGGAGGAATCCCCTATTTGCAGTCAACATTTGCAGTTTTAAGTCTTCTTGGGAGTTTAAACTTTTGTTTAAAACAGAAGTGCTTTTTATGTAAAAAATAAATATAAATAAATAAATAAATAAATAAGGCTGTGAAGGGCTGGAGAGATGGCTCAGTGGTTAAGAGCACTGACTGCTCTTCCAGAGGACTGAGGTTCAATTCCCAGCATCCATATGGCAGCTCACAGCTGTCTGTAACTCCAAGGCTTCTGACATCCTCATAGAGACATGCATGTGGGCAAAACACCGATGAACATAAAATAAATTATATATCTAAAGGGGGCTTTGCTCTACTTGCAGAACCTTGTCGTCAGTCCATCCTTTCCCAGGAACTGTTTTAAGATCTTAAAGCATTGTACTGCCTTATTCCAACTGAGGGGGCTTTGACAGTCAATGGCTGCTGGGGTAGAGAGTCAGTTTCTTCAGGGATGTTGCCCCTGGTAGGCTGCCCATGCTCCAGAGAGTGTTCCTATACCCATGTACATATAAGCAGTACTAACTGGACTCAATGAGTTAGAAAAAGAAACATGAAATTGAGAACAAATTAGGGTAGTCTGGGAGGAGTTGGAGGACAGTGCAGGGTGGATATAATCAGAATATTTGTGTAGATGTATGAAATTTGCAACTGATAAATAACATATATTTAAACACACACACACACACCACTATAGCACCCAGTAATTACAGGAGCATGTCGCCAATCTTTCCACATGTCCAAATCCTTACAAATTCCTGTGGCACACATTTTCCTTATGAAATACAATGTGGTAGAAATTTGACCTTTCTCCTCCCAGAAACACATTAGAAGTTTCTAAAATCTGCATTTTGAGAAGATTTAAGAGATTAAGCTAGTTATATTAAATGTTGGGTCATTGCTTGAGCTCACCAGCTTGGAGTCAGTTCTCACAGGCAGTCACTCTTTGTCAACTTCAACTACTCTCTAAGAGGTATCATCCAGATTCCGTTGCATATCCAGCTGAAAAGGCTGTAAGTCCCAGAGAAGCAGGATAAGTCTCTGTTCCCTTATCTAGGCAAGACCTGCTTCTAGACAAAGGAATGGATGAGTAAGTAAGTGAATGAATGGGTGAGTGAGTAAATGAATGAATGGGTAAATGAATGAATGAAATGAGTGAGTGAGCAAGTAAGTAGTGAATGAATGAGATATAAAGGGAATAGTTGGAAGTATGAATGAGTGGATGAGTATGTAGCAAGTGGATGGATGGATGGATGGATGGATGGATGGATGGACGAACAAACAAATGTGTATACTCAGATCCTGGGGTAAGAATCTGGTTTTCCTTCCTACCTGTTCTCTACTGCTCCCATTGAGACGTGTTTCTCTACTTTTATTTCCAGAAAGCAGCTAACAGTTAAGCTGGTGGCTCAGGTGCACCTAACTCGTAGTAAACTATAATATCAGGTGTAGCTAGTACACTAGTGGTTTCAGAAGGCATTATAAATGCTGAGATGAGACAGACATACTCAAAGGACCGGGGAGACAAGTCACTGCTTTTGTGAATGAGAACGATCTACATGTCAGCTTTCTGTAACATTCATGAGGAGTGGACTCACATTTTAAAAGTTGGGAACCTATGTCCTTCCAGGGGTATATAGCACACTCTCTATAACCTGCCTTGTATTGTTTGTGTTCCAGTCTGACTGATACCACGGTGAAATGCATATACACTCATTTGGGGCACAAATGTGTAAGATAAGTTCTTAGAAGACGCTTCATTCTTAGATACTGTGTGAGCATTGTCCTATTCACCATTCGCCCAACACTCCGGTACACCAGGAAGCATTTAATTGGTTAAGTGACCACACCTCCCCATGATGTCATTCTCAAAGGTCTTTTCCAAACAACCTGCATATGCCTCATGCCACACACCCTGAGAATCATGCTCACCTGACAGAGGAATGATCCTCCAGTGCCAGGTGACCAGAGACATCATCTCACACTGTGACCAAATGCCCTCCCTCTATTATTACACAGGGCCTTGGGATCCTTTCCCTCTGCTCTGCTGCCATGGGACAGAGCTTTCCAGATTCTTCTTAGTTTCTTCCACATCAAAGAGAATAAAGGACTGTCTTACTAGCAGCCTACAGGCAAATGTGTTTAGATAAAATCTTAGAGACCATATATTTAAGAAAAGGCCAAATGTCTTCATCTATGCTTGAACCAGGTTGGGCCTCTTTGTAGAATGCTATTAGACTTCTTCATTAACATTCAATTTTTCTTACTCCCTCAGTAGTGATGGAATACAACATAAAGTCTCTGGACTTAGGAACACTAAAGACGTTAACGTGTAAGAATTGTCTGCAGTGTATATTTTTTCTAACAAAAGAGGAGTCACTGAATAAATTATGAATAACCTGGATTTGTTCTTACTGATGATACATGACAATCAAAGCTATTGGTAATTTGATTTGGGAATCCAGAGCATAGAGGTGCTAGTGGGTTGGCCTGGTGCTGCTGTGTATTCAACCACTAAGTACTGGTCCCTGATAAGGATACACCAAGTGATGCTAGGTAGCCTTACTCCCCAAGTTAATAAGTCAATAAAAGGCTAAAGCCTGTGATTGGGCAGCAGATAGAGGTAGGCGGGTTTTCAGTTACCTGGCTGACAGTTAGAGAAAGAGAGAAGAGAAAAGACATCGGAGAAGAGGAAGCAGCATTTGAAGAGACGGACCATGAGTATGTGACCAGGAGAAACGGCAAGTACCAAGGGACATACGCCTGGGAGGTAAGTTAGAACAGCTCCAAACCTTCCCAATCTAGGATTCCGCTTGTAAATAAAATACCGGGCTGTGTGTCTTTTATACAGACCAGCTATAATTTACAATTCCATTTACATAGAGGCATAAATATGGGATCCAAATGACATACAGTCTAGTCTTCCAAGCAATCCACAGGGGCTTCCTGGGCTTTTGGCAGTGTACGGAGGCATTTCTACTCTTGCTAAAATTATCTTTTTAACTTGTTTTTTTTTTTTTTGACTGGATTAACATACACTTTAATGAGAATGGTCTCCTCAGCAAGTGTGTTTGTGAGTGTTTAACCACTTTCAGCTTTGCATTCACAGACGGGATATTCTTGTGAATTTGAGGGCTGTGTGCCTTCTGTAGTCCAAGCCTCTTGACTGTATCTTTTCCCCAGTATGGACGCCTCTTTGTACTCATTATTGTAACAATGTGCAGTTTATGAGGGTTCTGGGGGTCTCCACCGTACCTTTCATGATCTTCAGGTCTAGGCTGAAACACTTTATCTGGAATTCTTGATCTAGTAAATTTGTAACAAATCCTCTCTGTACTGATGAGAAATTCTGCACCTTTTTTCATAGTCTGTAGTCTGCTTAGAGGCCTCTGAAATATGGAATGCAGAACCCCAGCCATAGGTGTGGTAATTCTTCTCTTCAGAGCTGGTGACTGCTGTGTCCACTCCGAACATCCCAGCAGCTGGAAGGACATAACTTGCTTTTGATTAGCACTTGAGATAACTATCACATGAAATATCTTTCCGCAGATATATTTCTGTTAGATCTGAAACCCAGGACAAACAGCTGGCTGAGGTGCCTACTTAACATATCAAAGCAGATCTGGCCCTTCAGGTTCTCCGCATCCCTTAGTCCCTAACTTACATACCTTATCTCTACCCTAGCCGGGCGGTGGTGGCTCACGCCTTTAATCCCAGCACTTGGGAGGCAGAGGCAGGAGGATTTCTGAGTTCGAGGCCAGCCTGGTCTACAGAGTGAGTTCCAGGACAGCCCGGGCTACACAGAGAAACCCTGCCCGAAAAACCAAAAAAAAAAAAAAAAATTCCAACATAAGTTTTTAAAATCCTTGGAAGCCCGCCGTAGGGTCCAGGAGAAAATGAGGCCTGCTATCCCCCGGGTTTTGAGTCTGTTCCTCCCTCTAACTCCCATGACTCTGGGCAAAGTGACAAAGTCTAGAATAAGATACATAACCACAAGACTCTGGAACCCCACTGGAAAGGACCTCACATCGTGATCCTGACCACACCTATGGCTGTTAAGGTGGATGGGGTCAGGAAATGGATACACCACTCCCACGTTAAACCTGCCAGGAGAGACCCAATCCAGCAGTTGAGATCCCAGCGGAGGAGATTTCCAGGTGAGCAACCACAAGATCTGCGACTCCAGCGCCCCTGATCCTGCTTGCTGCTTGTGTTTTGCTGCACCAGCCACTAGCCCCCAGGGGCGGTGCAAAAAGTGCACAGTGACTGGCAAGAAGGCCAATTGGATTGCTGGTTCTTAACTCCTCTCTCCCCAGACTTAACACAGAACGGTTGGTTGATGGGCAGGGACCCTGCATTGGAAGTAAGTTACCCCAGCCTATTCCCACCTCTGCAACCACACTGTAACCCCTACTGTTGCAGGATACATGCTGCCCCCAGAGAATGCTTGGTGGGCTTGTACCTCGGGGCTTATTCCATGCATTTATGGCCTGGTTGTAAATACGCCTGAGGACTTTTATGTTCTAGTACAGCTCGTATCCAGAGTGACATATTACTCAGAGGAGGAGTCTTCATCCAGCCAGCACCTCCAAACAATAGGGCTAAAAGGGAGGTCATTTCTGCTCTTACTAGGTTCTCTCCTTGGCATAGGGCTGGCCGGAGCTGCTAGTATAGTGGCCTCAGCCCTAATACTCCAAGGCCCTGTGGATAGCGATAGATGCAGATCTACAGGAGATGGAAAGGTCCACACCAGCCCTGCAATATTCCCTATCCTCGCTGCCAGAAGGCGTCGTACAGAACAGAAGAGGCCTAGACTTGCTGGTCCTCCAGCAGGGAGGACTCTGTGCAGCCTTAGGTGAGGAATGTTGTTTCTATGTTGACCACTCAGGGATGGTCAAAGAACCCACCGCCTTAGTCAGAAAGAGAATACAAGACAGATCCTCCTGATGTTAGCTTTGACTTGTGGTCCCTGCATAATCAACGCTTTAGTTAGATTTGTTAAGGAACAGATTTACTCACAAACAACAACAATGCCAGCCCATAGAAACAGCTCACGGATTTGACATGGCCCAAAACTGAAGGGGGAAATGAGAAGACAAAGCTGACTCCATGACAGGCTTCAAATGGGCAGTTCAGGACTGGGCAAGTCCAGGCCTCAGAAGCTGCTCTGTCACCCAGCCTGAGGCAAGGACAATGGGTCAGCAGTTTGCAGACCTCCTCAGCTACTTCCTCAGTAACAGTTTCCAGACCTCCCCAGCAAGTTTCCGGCCCCCAACATATCCCTAGAGATTGAGCAAGATAAAGGTCACCTGCCCCAGAATCCCCTAATGTGCTTTAAACCAGGCCTGAGAGCTCACTTGGTTGCTGAACTTGTGCAGAATAAAACATTCTTGCATTTACATACCATTTGACCAGGGTCATTCTTCGGAGAATCATGGACCCTTACAGAAGCGGTCATGTCCTTCCTTTTTTTTTTTTTTTTTTTTGGTTTTTCAAGACAGAGTTTCTCTGTATAAACTCACTCTGTAGACCAGGCTGGCCTATGTCCTTCCTTTTTTATCTCTTCTTTCATTCAGTTTCCACCCTTCAGCTTTCTGAGAAGGAGGCTCCACCCCTGTTGAGTCTGCTTGGCAGCTGCAGAGGACAATTTGTACAGACTTTGAGAAGGAAAGGAAAGTCATTTGCATTGTCCCCTGAGTCCCTTTTCAAGTGCAGGGGAGGCTTCCTCACATTTTTGTTCATTATCATGAATCTTTTTGGCTTTTCTCTACACAGACATAGGAAGTGGAGCACATAAATCTGTCTCCATTCTCCAGAAGCCTTGACTCATCCGTGTCCAGAACCATGGTCTTTAGTTTTAATTCTCTAGAATAAGCACCGAAAGTATCCTTGGAAAACAGACGCAAAGCTGTGTTGCCTTGGAACAGCCCTCTCCATAGAAGGGAAGCATCTCTCGTCATCTATCTCCTAAAAATGCAGTCTGTTACTCGGAAGGTCTTCAAAGGCGCACGTGCTATCTTTAAGTGGCAATATTTCCTACGGTATTCTGGTACATTGTTTTCTCCTATGCTGCACCAATGTAAATGTATTTTTATAATCTGAAAAATAAAAGTAGTCTTAGAAAAAGCATGGTGTCCACTGAAAATGTAATAAAAATGCTGAATCTCATGAAGTTCAGCTCAGAAGACAGAAACTGAGGGGATTAGGTGCTGCGGGCCTGTTTCTCCAAAGGACAGCATGCAGTCTTGCTGTTTGTCAGTGGGTATCAGGGGCACTGGAAAGGTCTACTCTAAATGGCCTTCTGCAGTGCATACAAAAATAAAGAAGTAAATATGCAAAGATTTGCATTTTAAAATATTCATCTTATTTTTGTCTTTAATGTTGGGTTTCAGACCCAGGATAAGAAGCTGAGGTTCATATTTTACATATCAAAGCAGACCTGGCTTCCAGGTTCTCCCAGCATCCCTTGGTCCCTACCTGGCACCCAACCTTGAACTTTCCTGCCCTTCCCCCAGGGGTCTCTGGGGCTCTTCCCTATATAACCCTGATATTTTGGTCTGCCCATTCTTTTTTCTTCCTCCTCCTCCTCTTCTTCCTCCTCTCCTTCCCTTCTCTCTCTCTCTTTCTCTCTCTCTCTCTCTCTCACTCTGTATGCACACATGCTCTTTCTCTTTCTCTCCCCCTTTCTCCCTTTTTTTCCCTCCCCATGACAATAAACCTGCCTATATACACTTTAATGTAGAAGAACTGGCTCATTTTACAATCAGAGAAATAATTTATCATATGATATTGTAAAGTTGCAGGTAATTATGACAAAGGAGGTAAGTAAAAGAAAGTGTTATAGTGTTACTGAAGAGAAAAACCTCACAAGAGGCCTGAAGTAGAATAGGGTTTTTATTAACCACAGGCAAGACTGTCCCAAGCAGATGAGGGGAAGGGAAGCAGCCTCAACTTCCATTTCAGTTGATTAAGGTTTTTAAGGGGAAAAGAGAGAGAGAGAGAGAGAGAGAGAAAGAGACAGAGAGGGGGGACAATTGTGATGATACAGAAATGCAGCTATGGCTGTTTACAAAGTGGAGAGATGACAGTTAAATGGTCAGGCAGGAGTCAGGCAGGTAACCTTTAGCTCAGGGTCACACTGTATAGGAATAGAGAATGTTTTAGGAATTTAGGGCTGGTCCAGAGGTCAGTTTCATCCAAAATAGTTTTATCGCTCAAGGTATTCTGATGAGATGGCATAACTGTACTTCAGTAGCCCACTACAGTGGTAGAGCAACATCATATGGTTAAACAATATGGAGTTAGTATGAACAATGGTATAAGGGTTCTTATACAGTCTTGGAATATGCTCAAAGAGTGTAATAAAGTAAAGACAAGTTACAGAACTTTATGTAAAATATTTAGTTGTTCTGTGTTTTGGGAATAGCCCCAGCTAACCTTGAACCTGTATTAATCCTCTGCCTTAGACTCTCTTGGTTTCTGTTTGAAAAGGAAAATGTCATGCACAACATCTTTAAATTCTTTCTTTTGGTGTATCTGTGGTTTAGAACTTTGTAGAATTAACATGGTCTGCTTGTGTGAATTAAAATTAATCTTAACATAAATGAAAATATCAACTAGAGGTGCATACTTTATAGAATAGTTTGTATGAGATGCACGTAAGCTTGCTCTCTCTCTTCTCTTCTCTCTCTTCTTCTCTCCTTATAATGCTGGGGATTCATTGTTTGGGTACGAATGAGATCTATATATGATCTGGAACAATCTTCAAGTAGCTCCAGCACAGCCTTAAAAAAATACTTGCATAGCTAGGCATAGTGGTGAGTGCATTCAGGAGGCAGAGGAGGCAGATCTCTGAGTTCAAGACCAACCTGGTCTACAGAGTGAGTTCTAGGTAGCCAGGGCTACACAGAGAAGCCCTGTCTAGAAAACAAAAAAACAACATCCCCCCCCCAAAAAAAACCAACAAAAACTTGTGTGGTTTTTATTTAATAGTAATAATAAATAATAAAGCAGTTTCTAGGAGTGTGCAGCTCTGTCTGGCCTGTCCATCTTCATCTTGAACTGTGAGATCTATTGAAACATCTGAGATTTTCTCATTTCCTTCAGTATACGTCTTCAAAAAAACTTCATGCCGGGCGGTGGTGGCGCACGCCTTTAATCCCAGCACTTGGGAGCAGAGGCAGGCAGTTCTGAGTTCAAGGCACAGCCTGGTCTACAGAATGAGTTCCAGGACAGCCAGTACTACCAGAGAACCCTGTCTCGAAGAAAAAAAAAAAAAAAAAAACTTCATTGAAATCATAGGCCAGAGGCAGGAGGATTTCTGAGTTCGAGGCCAGCCTGGTCTACAGATGAGTTCCAGGACAGCCCGGCTACACAGAGAAACCCTGTCTCGAAAAACCAAAAAAAAAAAAAAAAAAAAAAAAGAAAATCCATAGGCCACACAGTTTTTGGAGACGCTTCAGACAGTGGGTATTTATTTTCAGGCTCCGTAGTAGGCTTCCTCTTCATTGTTTTCTAGTTTGATTGAAGAAAAAAAAATGGACACAGTGAAGAAACCAAAATAGATGCTCAGTGGGTGAGAAGGGGAAAAGTTTATCCCAAACTGCCAAGGTTATCTCCCAGGAAAGCAGAGAAAAGTGTGTGGGGGGAGGGATTTAGATTTTATGGGAATGGGTACGAGGGAGGTAGACAGTTTGTGAACTAGGGTAGGTGATTGTGAGTAGAGACTGGGGGCTCCTAGAAGCTGCCCCTGAGGAGCTAACAGCACCACAGTCAACTGAGGGCTGCAAGTCCCCTCTGCCAGAGCTAGGAGAATGGCTCCTTATAGCAAGTAGAAACTTTCTTCAAGCCCCTGAGGGAGTGCTGACTTTTGCCTGAATGCCCAACTTTGGGAAAGGGAATTTCTTGAAGGACCTGCCATAGATGAGTGAGATTTAGCTCTATATAAGGGGAGAAGGAGGAAAATACATTTAAGCACGCTTGATCCAGAGATAGAATGTCATTCCGACTGAGTCATCGAATTACAAGTGAACTGTAATTTTCGTTGAAAGCAAAATCAGTATGATTTAACACATTCCCTTTTTATGGAAGATTGTATTTCAGAGCCCATAAGGAGATTGCAAGTGACAAGAAAAGTAACATCCTCAGAGGCCCAGTTTTATGATGAAAATGTCTATTTAGGTCCATATTTTACAGAAGCAAAGACATCAAGGCAGGACATCCTCAAAAGCAAACCCAGTGGGAAGAGCGTTGAGCCAGTGCTGTATGAGCAGGCCAAGGGACAGACATGACCTGACTCTGCTGTTGGCTGCGGCCCTGGCTTTTCCACAACCCTGAGAAAGACTGCTCAACAGCCTACTGATCCTCCTGCCTTGTTGGTGAGTTTCTCCGCCTTCTGGACACTGGGTCTCTCTTCTTCATGTTTCATACCTAAAGTTTCTTCGAAGACTGAAAGCCTCCATTAATAGACCATGCTATGATTTGTAATCTTGTTTTAAAATCTGAAAAGCTAGAAATAAAGGATTTTTGTTTCTTTATTTTATGAATCAGGCAGCTGGTAAATTAGAGGATTTTGCTAGAGGTATCATTTTGTGGTAGTATTGTTGACCAAATATTTGGTTCGGTTTGGTTTGTTTTGCTTTTGTTTCTAGTTTTGGTTAGATTGTTTATGTACGGGGGGGGTTGTTTTGGGGGTCTTTTTTGTTTGCTTTTTTGTTTATTTGTTGAGACAAGGTCTCACTATGTAGCCCTGGCTATTCTGAAACTCTATGTATTAGATCAGACTAGCCTCCAAGTCAAAGGGATCTGCATGCCCTTGCTTCTTAAGTGCTGGAATTAAGGATGTGTGCCACACACCTGATGTTGTGGCTCACTGTTTGGGGATTTTCTTTTTTTTTAGTTTGTTTGTTTGTTGGCTTTTAAAAAAATTATTTTCCTAGCCTAGTGGTGGTGGCACACATACTTAATCCCAGTACTTAGGAGGCAGAGGCAGGTGGATCTCTGTGAGTTCAAGGCCAGCCTGGTCTGCAGAGTGAGTTCCAGGACAGCCAGGGACACACACAGAAACCCTGTTTTGAAAAATACAAATAACAAAAACAAACAAACAAACCAAAAAGTTTTTCCTTTTTCGTCAAACATACCATAAAAATGCTTGGAAAAATTGAGATTCAAGAAGAATATGGGGTTTCTGTATTGAGAATGTTCTCAGTGTGATTTTTTTTAAAAACACAGCCAAGTTATCTCAATCCAGAGAGAAAACTAAGCTATCTAATTTTCTCCCTGCAGACTTGATTAGGATGTAGATGCCTACATAAAACTTGGCATCTTCTTTTATAAAAATATAAGTCTGTGAATAAAAGTACTTTATGTCAAAAAGATCAATAAAAATATTACTTCTTTTTAAAACATTAGGTTGGAGGGTGGGGCACAAGATACTTTTCTCTTCAGGAAACAGGATCTCACTGTTTCCAACGTGCCAAGCTGGCACTGACTCAAGAGATCTCCTGCCCCAGCCTCCGCTACATATGTGTGACTATAGGTGCATGTCACTAGGCCTGGCTTTGCTTTCTCTTTCATCTTCTTCATATAGGTATAGAAAATTTAGATAATTTATACTCTAATTGTCAAAGGCAATCCACTGCATATTAGAAGGAAATAAACAAAATTCATTATATTTATGTAATACCAAAGTGCACTCAAGAGGAGATAGGACTTTTAAGACAATTGTCAATGCAGGTTGTATAGATCTCTTTTATGCAGGTTGTAAACACCCTTTCTTACGTTACTTCTGATTTACCTTTAGAATTGTGGTGAACAAGCCTGCCTCCATCTTATGTTTGAAAGCCATCTTATCATAAACACAAGCTAGGTTCATTCCTGTTTGTGATTAAACCTCTGAATCTCAAGGACTGGGCTATTCCTCACCTGTAACCTTAACTACAAATGGTCCTGCACTGCCTGTCTCAGAAATGGCAATCATGCCTTTGTTTCAAAAACTTAGTATAACCATCTTGCAAATCTGTCTTTGTTTCAAAAGCTTTTTATGACTACCTACTGTTGTTATGAAATATAATACGGCCAGGGGTACCTCGCAGGCTGTGCAAGGTGTGCCCCTGAGTAATTACACTGTGCAACAGATCTGGTATAAAGGGGACTTGTTGGGGGAAGGGAGAGGAGTGAGGACCTGGAGAAGGGTAGAGGCAGACAAGTGGACATGTAGACAGACAGACAGGCGACAGACGGCAGACAGGCAGGCAGAGACAGACAGCAGGCAGGCAGACAGGCAGCAGGCAGGCAGACAGGCACAGGCAGGACAACAAGGCAGCAGGCAGACAGGCAGACAGGCGACAGGCAGAGCAGGCAGCACAGGCAGACAGGCAGACAGGCAGACAGGCAGACAGGCAGACACAGGCAGACAGGCAGACAGCAGGCAGACAGGCAGACAGGCAGACAGGCAGACAGGCAGACAGGCAGACAGGCAGGCAGGAGCAGGCAGCAGGCAGACAGGCAGACAGGCAGACAGGCAGAAGGCAGACAGGCAGACAGGAGATGAGCCATGAGGTTAGAGAAGAGTGGGGTCAGGGGGAAACAGAGAAGGACAGAAAGGAGAGAGAGAAAGAGACAGCCTGAAACTCTGTGGGAGCAGAGAGCATGGCAGACAGTCCTTTTATAAGCAGCCTGTCTGGTTTACCCAGAGGCAGAGGCAGATGATGACATAAGCTGTTGCTAGGTCCCTGGAAGGAGTCTCATGGAATTGCCTATAAGCAGTTGTTATGCCCACCTTGCAATCATGTCTTTGCTTCTGGAGATCACTATAATTAATGTGTTCTGCTCCTGGAACCCTGCCTACTTTGCCTGCCAAATTCCTCTCATTTGGAAGCTCTCTATCCCTGGGCTATAAAACCTTGTCTCTCTCACATCCAATGTTGATCTCTTGTACACAGGAGAAGGCCTATGTAAAGATAAAAAAAAAGATGAGTTAATTTGGTTATGATGACTTTGGTCTGTGGTCTTTCTCCTTGAATGTTTGGAATTAACGATCAGCCTGCACACTGACTCCAATCCTCTGTCACCATCTTCACCAGGGCAGGCATGTGGTTCAGCTCTGATCAATCAATAGATGACGCCTCACATGTAGACCACAAAGATGGGTGAAGGCCATACAAGTACGTAAATAGGTCACACTTAGTTTTTAAGAAAGGTGTGATAGGTAGGGGAGAGTGAAGGGAGAGCTTAAGGCTGTTAATGATTCAGGCTGGTGGTACTGTTCTGGGGAGATTCTGGAAACTAGGAAGGCAGGGACCAATTAAAGGAAGTATGTCACTGGGATGTATGTCATAGGTCTTTGGGGACATACTAGCCTTGGCCATGTCCTATCTTGTTCCTTGTGCTTCCTGGTCAGCCATAAAGTAAACAGCAACTATGCCTCAGTTTCTGCTGCCATGATGTACCCAGGTACTTACAGCCAGGCAACCATGGACTGAACCTCTAGCCAAAATAAATCGTTTCTCTCCTAAGTTGTTTGTGTCTGGTATAAGTTGTAGCAAGGCAAAATTAACCAACGCTGTATCATGTGACCCCACTTAAGTCTCTCTGCTTTCTGGGCCTTAATTTCCTTGCATATAAAGCGAAGAATTCTGTGTTTTCGTTTTCCTTCTGTTGCTGTGATAAACACGAACCCCAATAGCAACTTATGGAGGAAAGGGTTTACTGCATCTTATGCTTCCATGTGAACTGTCCGACAGTGAGAGAAGTCAGTGCAGAGCTCACACAGGAGCTCACGATCAGATCGTAAAGGACAGCCGCTTCCTGGCTTGCTTTCTTTCATGCTCAGAAAGTTCTCTAGTTTTTCATACACAGCCCAGACTCACCTGCCTAGGGATGGTCCCACCCACAGTGAGCGAGGCCCTCCCACATCCACCATCAAGAGAGACAATCTCTTACATACATGACCACAGGCCAACCCAATCTGGGCAATTCTTCAGTTGAGGTTCTCTCTTCCAAAGTATGTTTTGGTTGACAATAAAAGCTAACTGGGACACTCAGAGGAACTGTAACTAGGGTGTATAATGGTTAAAATTACACTGGGGTTGCTATACCCTGTTGTCTTTAAATATCAATTAGGGGTTTCTAGCCCACATTAGACAGTATTATTCCCTGATGAAGGACACAGGAACCTTTAGATTTATAATAAGCTGGGCAGATATCAACCCTCTATGGTATTTTGTCTACTTGTGTGTGGTGATCCTTGAGATATCACCTGCCATGTTCTGCCTGGGCGGCTCCTACTCCACCAAGCCAGCCCTGTGACCATGCGCTAACGCTCCCCCATGGCGACTTCCTTCTTCTTTCTCTCTCTTCCTTCTGTCCCTACCTCAGACCTCAAGCTCAGGAACTTTTGCTCTGCCCCTTCTTTTCTGCCCAACCCAGACTGTAGGCATCTTTATTAACCAGTCAGGGATAACTTGAGGGGCTAGGATTACCTAGCATCATTTGGTGTTTATGTGAATTCACTTGTCTTAGTCTTAGGGCAACCAGGTCTCAGGATATACTATTTAGCATTTGGATACATAGCAGCACCAGACCAGCCCCCTACTTTTTCCTCCCTAAATCCAGGAAACTAGTTGAAGCATAAAGACCAATAGCTATGTAAATGCATCTTTGTTGACCACCTAAAAACTCATAAATGTAAGCCTGGGGAAAACCCATTCCCTATCTGCTTTTAGAATGCCCATAGTGCTAATTTGAAGTAGACTATTCTTATTCCTGTCATATAAAGCATACCTTCTACCTTTCCAGTCATTAATTCTCAGTCTCCTTATGTCAATAATTATCAGGGTAACTATCTCTGATCATTTCTGTTCATTTTGCATTTCATGTTCCCCTAAAAAAGCTTCTTTCTTCCTTCCATCAAAGTCTCCCCAAATGACTCAATGAAAAGAAACATTTCATTCATTTTTATTTTTATTTCCAGAACATCTCAGAATTCAAAAGTAGAATGAATGAATATGAATGAATGAATGAATGAACAGGAGAAAGGTACTACAGTTACATGTCGGAATCCAGTTTGAGGACTCTCCATGTTTAAGGTCCATGATTCTCTGAAGAATGACACCTCACTTGCTCCTTCAATCCTGTCTGTGAGGATGGTCCTGGCCATCTTAAAGCTGAAAGAAAAAGGTGGTTTTTTACATTATGAATGAGCTGTATTAATTGCAGACCTGCATTGTAACTGGCCTATCTAGTTTTTCCAGATGTCTCCATTGTGAAGAATCCTGTAACCAACATCAAAGCTACTGCAAAGGCTTGGATCCATCACACCAGCCTTTTCTAAACCAAGTAGCCAGCTTTGGTGGTTTGAATATGCTTCGCCCAGGGAGTGGCACTATTAGGAGGTGTGACCTTGTTGGAGAAAGTATGTCACTGGAGGGGTGGGCTTTGAGATCCTCCCCTAGCTATCTGGAAGACTGTCTTCTCCTGACTTCCATTGGGTGAAGATGTAGAACTCTCAGCTCCTCCTGCACCATGCCTGCCTGCATGCTGCCTTGCTCCCACCTTGATGATAATGGACTAACCTCTGAACCTGTAAAGCCAGCCCAATTAAATGTTGTCCCTTATAAGAGTTGCCTTGGTCATGGTGTCTGTTCACAGCAATGGACACCCTAAGATGTCAGCATTCTTCCATCTCTAAATAGGAGAAATCCCAAGAAGCCTGCTAAAGCTACCATCCTTCCAGGTTGGGCAAGGAAGATGGGAGCTTTTAAAACACGTTTTCCTTTATGAAGATCAGAGCATAGGCTTCTTCTAGGAAGTGGTTGCCCTTTAGCTACTGGTAAATTCCCTCTGCTTAACTGAAACTGAATTCTCTACTGACAGAGCTTACCAGGAGCAGCCAGGAATGAAGGTCTCCTGGGTCAGACTCGATACTGATCAGTAAACTACTTGATTATTCAGGGGCCTTTGTGTGTGGTTCTTCTCAACCAACAGAAAAAGTGGTAGAGCTCAGGGCAACACGGGCACACACAGTTGAATCATTGACTGCTCTTTATCTAAGCATCTGTTGCCTGTTTTTCTAAAGAAACACTTGTGGTGCCCTTCCTCCTTTAAATGTCACTATTGAAATAATGGTTCCCCTAAAATTAGAATTTCCTCCAAAATCTTAGCTGGAAGGAAAAGTTTGAAGCCTGGTGCAGCCAGAAAAGGAAATTGTGCCCAAGGAATAGATTCCATACAGTAGAATAGCTTGTCAGATCACCTTGTAGGATAGACAAGAGCTAAGACAGTGATGACTGACAAGACCATAGACTAACCAGCTGCTTAGTTATGCACACCACCTCTCCTTCATATAAACCTATGCCTTAGTCGGGCGGTGGTGGCGCACGCCTTTAATCCCAGCACTTGGGAGGCAGAGGCAGGCGGATTTCTGAGTTCGAGGCCAGCCTGGTCTACAGAGTGAGTTCCAGGACAGCCAGGGCTACACAAGAAACCCTGTCTCGAAAAACAAAAACAAAAACAAAAAAAAAATCTTTGTTCTGCTTCCCAATGAAGCCATATTGGGTAATCTCCATTTTCTCCTCTTCTGTGCCTCTTACCTGTTTAACTGGCCTGTGATAATAAGTGGATAAATCTAGCTTGTTAGGGCCCAGGCTCTGATCCCAAAACCTGTTAGAAGCCTGGCACTAGCAGGTCACTACAAACTCCCTGTATTTTCTCCATTATGGTCAATGCCCTTCTATAGGTTATCTGATAGTCTGTAAAATTTGTCGTATGCTCTCCATGAAAATAACTAAAGGTTTTGTGTGTGTGTGTGTTTATTCTGCTCAAAGTCCAAGTTTATTCTCCAAGCATTTTGCAAGATTTGTCTTATTATTAATCTTATGTTTTAATCTTCACAAAGGCAGAGTTTTTCCTATATTTTGTTCAATTTCTGTCCCTATGACATAGGTATAATAGACATTTTATTGGATGAATGAGAAGATGATTGAATGCATGCATTGCACAAATATTTTGGTGCCAAGACACTAATGAAAAGCTAAGCTAAATTTACACTTTAGGTCATGTAGGGGTTTTGGTGTAAAGGTCACATATTTGTTTGTTTGGTTGGTTGGTTCGTTGGGTTTGGTTTTTGGAGAGAGGGTTTCTCTGTGTAGCCCTGATCAGTCATGGAACTCACAGTACAACAGGCTGGCCTTGAACTCACAGAGATGCAAATGCCTCTGCTGGGATTAAAATGTGCTACCACGCCCAGCAAGCCAGGTGTTTGATCAAGATAAGGGTCCTACAAATGATGTTATTAAGAGACTTAGTAGATTCATTGAAAATGCTAGTTTACAAGGTGGGCAGTTGTGGAGCAGGCCTTTAATCCCATAATTTGAGAGACAGAGGCAGGAGATCTCTGAGTTTGAGACCAACCTGGTCTACATTCAAGTTCCAGGATAGCCACGGTGACACAGAAAAACCCTGTTTCAAAAAAGAAAAAAAAAAAAATGCTAGTTACAGAAAGTGAAAAATGTACCTATAAAATACCTCTGTGCTTTTTGTTTGTTGATTTTAATACTGAAGGTGCCAAAACTACTACCAAATAGTCAGGTCCACAACCCAACACCTTAGTTTCTATGTAGGAAACAAAGAAATTAATAATGGAGAAAAAAAACTTGACTGTGTTTGACCAATCAAGACAGAAAGAACTAAATTTCTCTCTGCTGTGGCCATAGAAGTGCCTACATTACAGAAACCCAAGACACAAGGGACAGAAAGGCACTAGAATTAGTTGTGAGCCAGTTCAATGCATACTTTTCTCAGGGTAGAGAGGCTTGAACTCACGCTGCCCCATCGTCTTCTACCTCAGCATGGAGGAATCATTGTAATTTTAGAAATTATACTGCCACAAAGCATCATATCTGAGTCTGTTAACTATGTTGGGCATTTTCAAAGGCCTGAAGGTCTAGTGTCTGTCTCCTAAAGAGATTAAAGATGAAAAGCCAAATGGATGGCTAGTGCAGACCAACCAGCAAACCCATTTACACTTCATGAGCCAAGAGGCTCTTGGATCCAAGGCCATTCTGGGCTACTGAGTAGGACCCTGTAAATGGATAGGTATCTAAATAAATAAACAAACCAGGGAGAAGACCAATGAGGTGACAGGAAGAGAGCCTTGTATTTCTTTAGCACCCTCAGGGCTAGGAATAAAACCTTATTGGAATTTACTCACTCTCAACACAAAGTCAGAAACACCCAAACTGATCTTAGTCCCTCTATACTGTTGTAATGGAATACTTGAGATGGGTAACTTTTAAAGGAAAGACATTTGTTTCTCACGGCCAGTAAGTCTCCAGCCATGTGGGCCACATCTGCTGCTGGTTCTGTCTGTTTCCTTACAGGGTTGAGCTGATGGATAAACTAACCCAACTTCTGTATGCTGCTTTCTGTGTTTTTCCTCATCTCTGACAAGGACCCCTCTCGGTCTAACTGTCGCTAATGGCCCCACAGATTAATGCTGTCACAGTGACTGAATTTGGGGGTGGAAGGTCACATTCAAATAGTAGGTACACACATTTTTACAAAATGAATAGTTTGGTTGTTTGAAAAGAGGAAGTTCTCACGATTGGCTAACTTTTGGGTCATTGCAGAGTCTAGTAAACTCTTCTCATCTGAAAAGGGAAACCTCTTTGGCTGAAAACATTTCTCTGATCTCTTGGGTGATCTAGTCGCATCAGACATGGAGTAGATGAGCTGAGACCACAGAGGGATTCCATGAATGCAGGGAAAGACACATTGTTAAGGATAAAGATGCCTGCCTGGTAGAAGTGTCTCTGGTTTAATTTCCTTAAACAAACAAACAATGCATCCATTAAGTTTGAATACACCTCTGAATTCTGCCACGCTAGTGCTCCTCAAGCTCCTAATGCAGAATATAGGAACAGCTGTGGCGAGAATTAGTTGGTTTAAGCTTTTGGGCCGTTTCCAACTTCGCTATAGCTTACGCTCTGTAGGTCAAGGAAAGAAGTGATGTAATGCATTTAGCTGGGCCACTTTAATTACAAAGGAATGGAAGGGGAGGGGCCACCGGCGGTGACAAGTTTAGCGCGTGACTAGATCCAGGGATGCAGGAAACAAAAACATTACCAACCATTGGCTGCGTCCACCTTGGACTCCTGGCTCTAGAGCCAGGTCTGGAACCTGGGAGCACACGTTTCCGGGGCAGGGGTGGCGCTGTCCTGCCGAGCGTCAGCCTTGACTACACACGCCACACGCAGGCTCTGCGAGCCGAGCTGCTTCCTCCCCGCTGTGATGGGCGTGGGGCCCTGCGCTCCGCACACAGTCCCCACCGGGTTCGCGAGAAGCCACCCGCGATCACCCGGGCTCGCGGCGACTGAGCTGCGCTGTCGTCATTCATTCGCAGCGCCCGGAGCGTCCTTTCAGCTCGCTGCCCCGACACGGGGTGTCCACGAACGGTGATCTCGGGCTCGGCAGCTGGAGATCACTGCGCCCTGGGGGCTCGGATTCCCGCACAAGCTCGCCCTTGAACGCCGCCGTGCCCGGAGACCGAGCTCCGCCGCTTGCTCGCCTCGCTGTGGGCCGGGCCAGGCTGCGAGGCTGTGCGCCTGGCGGCGCGGCGGGAGGATGCTACTTGCTGGGTCCGATCTTCGTCCTCGTTCCCGGCCGCCCGCTGGGTCTTTGTCGCCGGCCGGGAGCCGCGGGCCGCAGTCTGCTGAAGGCCATCGCGGCCCCGCACCCACGGCGGGCGGGCGCGCGTGTGCCCGGGAGAGCGCGCCGGTGTGCGGGCCCCTTTGTGCGACTGCCGGCGGCCACCGGGACCATGTGGGTGAATCCTGAGGAGGTACTGCTGGCCAACGCGCTGTGGATCACCGAGAGAGCCAACCCCTACTTCATTCTGCAACGAAGGAAGGGCCACGGGGGCGACGGGGGCGGCGGCGGCGGATTGGCGGGTAGGAACCGGGCACTGCGGGAGGCTCCGCCCGGGGCCCTAGCTGCAGACACCCAGGACGCCGCCCGGTCTCCGGGGCTGGGCGACCTGCTCGCCTTGACTGGGTGCCTGGAAGGCGTCTCGAGTTGTGATTTTATTTTCCCCCAGACTAGGAGAGAAGAAAAGCCTCTTTGCTGACCCTGTTGGGGTCTTCGAGTTCTGGGTGACTCATAGTGGGCTAGGATAAGACTAGCAATGAGTGAGTGGAGAATTATTAAGAATCGAACGCCAGATTGCATACTCTTCCCCCTCCCCCCACCTTTAACATACTGCTGAATGTATTGAGAAGAGAGATGGAAGATGCTTAGCTTGGACTCAGCTGTCTTTATGGGCAATCAAGTGTAGAATACTCTTTTGTTACCAGGGAAGCAATCTGTTAAGAGGCTGATGTGGTCACTTCCTATATTCATATGACCTATGAGAATGAATAAGGAAAACGGAATTCTTTTGTTGCATGAGATCCGACGTAAAACAAAGCAAGTTATTTGGTTCTGGTTAAAAAAAGAATCAGCTGTATAACTGTATTTTAACTAGTTACCAAGTTTTTTATTAACTAGTTTACCAAGGTTATTAGCAATCTCTTTCTCTTAAAACCCGGATATTTCCATCTTAGAAAGCTCTTGGTTATTAACTAGCTGTTTTGCAAAGGGAAGGTTACAGGTAATACTGACCGCTTACAGTGCTAGAGGTAGTGGGCCTTCCCTTCATGTTACTAGTATATTTATTATAGCCAAAGTTAGTGAAAGATATAAATAGATGGTTTACTAGGAAAGAGACTGCAGACATGGATGGACTGCTGACATCTTCAGAGTTGAGACTGCATTTCCCAGAGTTTGAGTGTTAGGGAAATTGACCCTACAATGGCCCGCTTGAGATGGTAGTTCTTGTTGAGGTGTGAACCTAACTGTGATGTTTATAAACTGCTTTTCTCCACATTAAAATTCAGATGTTTCCTGGTAGAGCATATGCTAGCTAGCGTGCTTACTTTTGAAATATTTGGCTAGCACAAGTGATGGCTTGTAAATAACCTGATGTTCTTTGCACCTTTTTAAAAACAGTGATATAGAAAATCTGTAGAGTTGCAGACCTTGTTGTGAAAATCCTGACTAGCGGCCTCAGAACGCTCCAGCTCATCTTGTAGATGGTCCGGCTGGAACTGTGCATTTTAATGTGTTACTTACAATTGCAATTTTGGGGATGTGCCTAACATGAATAAGTGTTTGGGTTTCTGTGTCATTCACTGAGTATTTATTTTTCCCAGTCACTTGCATTAGGGTGTAAAAAATTAGGCAGAGGGCTGGGTATCTTCTTTTTCTAAATCTTATTGTATTCTGCTATTTAGAATTCCAGTTGGGCAGTCCATTGGCATCTCATCTTGTCCACTTAGAATCTATCACTGATGACTTAGTCTGTAAAGATAAAAATTCTATCTTTTAGATGCTTTTATAGATGCCATTTCTGGAACAATTGAAATTATCTTGGAGAGTATCGGATATTCCTGCCAACAAATGCTGTTTTCCACCAATGGTGGTAATATGCCTGGCCTAGTAAATTGGTACTCTCTCAAATATAGCAGGAGCATCTTGGAAGTAGTTAGTTGTACTATGTCTCCAATGTAGTACCATGGGGTTCATTCATTAAATTGTGAAATCATTAACAAGTGTTTATTGGCAGCATCAATGTCATGATGCTTGCAGCTTAGTAGAAGACAGATGATAAAAAAAAAATCATAAATCCATTTAAAGTTATTAGCGTGCAGGGTACCAGCCAAAAAGCAGAGTTCAGCTTTCATCAAATGACGAGGCTTTACTGAACACTTATGAAGACAGAGGCTGGGTTGGTTATCTGAGTGAAAAAGAAAAGCAAGTCAAAAAAGGCTGTCAGTGTATTAGTCCTGAAAGACACAAAGCAATGGATTCTGCAGAGGAAAAAACACTGGAGCCAGAGGGGAGGTGGTCCATCCTGGAAGAAGCCTCCTCCTGCCAGAAAGAAGGATGGACATGTCCTGTTTCCTCTGCCCTTTCCCCCATCCCCCAGCTATTCTCCATTGGAGATACCATGCTTAGGTTTGATTGCTTGCTTTTGTTTTGTTTTGCTTTGCTTTTTTTTTTTTTTTTTTTTTTTTTTTTTTGGTTTTTTCGAGGCAGGGTTTCTCTGTGTAGCCCGGGCTATCCTGGAACTCACTCTGTAGACCAGGCTGGCCTAGAACTCAGAAATCCGCCTGCCTCTGCCTCCCAAGTGCTGGGATTAAAGGCGTGCGCCACCACCGCCCGGCTGCTTTTGTTTTTTGAGACAGAGTTTCTCTGTGTAGCCCTGGGTATCCTGGAGCTCACGCTGTAGACCAGGCTGGCCTTGAGCTCAGAGTTCTACTTCTGCTTCCTGAGAACTAAGATTAAAGGCCTGTGCCTCCATATTTATTGATGAAGCTTTCAGTGGTACATGCATTTGAATTACTTATTTAAGTAGTTTTAACTGAACATTTTTAAGTATTTTTAAATAAAATTGCACAAAATAAGGTGCAGAATACAAGAATTTACCAGAAAGTGAACACTGTTCCCAACCCCCAGCCCTTAAAGAAAAGACTGTCTCACGCTTTTGGTTGATACTTCTTGCTTTTCTTCTGTTTTTTTTCAATAAACAAAGAACATAGACTTAAACCATGATATTTTAGGTCTCTAACGTTTTCCTTTTTTTTTTTTTTTGAGAACGGAATGAAATGGAACCATAGCTTCTCTGTGTTGTTTGGTGATATAAAAACTGTTGCTTGTGTCTGTTTACTTTGTATGTGTGTGAAACCCTTTATGAGTGTACTAGAATTAATTCATCACCTGCTTATCTGGTAATTGCTGGTGAAACCTTGGTGACTCCTCAGGGTCTATGGACGCTGAGTCTGCAACTTGTAGCTGTTTCATGGTACCCGCGGCCCACATCCTTTCTCTGAGTGTGTAGTAATACCGAGTGGTGGAGTTAACTCATTGTCTAACTGGTGAAGTTGATTACATTCTCACGTACTCATTGGCCATTTTGAAATACTTTGTGACATGGTTGCTGTAATATTTAGCAGTTTTCAACTGAGTTGCTTTGTCCTTTTCTTACTGACATGTGGAGATTTTTTAAAGTTCTAGAGACGAGTCTGTTAAGTGTGGTAGACTCTTCATTTGCCTGTTTTGCTTTTTCAGTTCCTTAATGAATTAGAACAGATTTTTCATTTTAACATTTAAATGCCTTATAGACTCCTTTTCCCTTACGTTAAGGCTTTCACGTTGGCCAGTAACTTATTCTTTTCCTCCTAGAAGATAAAATTGTAATCATCTATAGTATCTTCCACAAACTCTGCAGCTTTAACTTCCAAGTTTATGTCTAACATCCACTAGGATTTAATTTTTGCGTATCATATGATGTGGAAGGCAAGTTTTACTTAAGAAGTGTACGTATACATGTTTAATCTGGCATAATTTACCAGAAACCCAATGGACTCTCACTACCCAGTGGGTCTGCTTTCACTGCAAAACAAGAGTCCAAATGTGTGTGCCTATTCAGGGCTTTGTCCTCTCTGTTAAGTAAATTTTCTAGAAATACCACACTGTATTTTCCTAAGACTAGATCAAGTAGACCCTGCATCCCTCACCTCCTGTTCTTTAGATGCTCACTGCCATTCTTAGACTTTCACACTGATAATATTTTAGAATTAATTTAAATTTACACAGGAAAAAATAGCTCTCTCTCCTCGTGGGAAATGTTTCCTGCATCAGCATACTTGCCTGAGAAGAGTATGGTCAGGTTTAGTATCTTCAGTAATGGCATAGCTTAACTTTAAAATTGAAATCTGGCTGGGATGGTGGTGGTGCACACCTTTAATGCCAGCCTTGAATTTCAGCACTTGGGAGGCAGAGGCAGGCAGATCTGAGTTCAAGGCCAGGCAGGACTGTTACACAGAGAAACCATGTCTCAAAACCAAACAAATATTTAAGAAAGACAAATAATCAAAATAAAGTTGAATTCTGTAACTAAGAGAGCTTGTTCGAGTGACCACTGTAGGCACAGCTTTGACCACTCTTCCTCCAGCTTTCCATTCTGTGCACCTTGAGGTGGTGTTAGTAGATGTCTTTGTATAGTAACTGCAACAAGCTCTTAGCGTTGAGTTCTTTACTCCTTTTGAAAAGCTCACCTGTGTCTTCTGATTTGTCTAACTCTTTATTATGACAGTTATATGGATTTATTTTGTTAGTGGTTATGTTACCTTTTGAAAATTTACTTTCTTAAAATTTATTATTTGGCGAGTAAACGTGAACATGAGTGGAGGTCAGAGAATCCTCTGTTGGGAGCTGATTTTCTCGCTCTCTTCTCGTTGCAGGCTGACTGACCCCTGAGCTTCTGAAAGAGACTCTCCCTCCCCTCCCACCCCCAGCTGTAGGAGCAAGCTCTTCTCATTGGGCTCTGGGGATTGATTCAATGGCATTGAGTTTAGGTTCTTAGGCTTACAGAGTGAGCACCTTTAGCCCCCTGAGCCCTCCTTTTTTCACTTAAATTTAATTTTTTGAGATTTTCCTATGTAGCTGGCTGGCCCAGTATTCACTATGCAGCTAAGCATACCATTACTACTAAAGATCCAGGCATTTATCTCCCCTGCCCTGTGGTGGGATGGGAGAGCTTCTGTTGTTGTTGATGATGGTTGTTGGTTTTTGTTTTTTCTCTTCTTTTTCTTTTTTTTTTTGTTTTGTTTTGTTTTTTCGAGACAGGGTTTCTCTGTGTAGGAACTGTCCTGGAACTCACTCTGTAGACCAGGCTGGCCTTGAATTCAGAAATCCACCTGCCTCTGCCTCCCAAGTACTGGGATTAAAGGCGTGCGCCACCGCGCCTGGTTGAGTTATTCTTTTTTAAGGTTATGTTTGCTAAAGGTTATTTAAGCTACAACTTCTATGTGTTCTGTTAGTGGAAAAACAAAGAGAAATTACAGAAGAACTTTTGACTTAGCAATGTATGCTGGCAGTTATATATATCTGTTTTATAACTTTAATAATTTTTTCTAAATTTTATTTTCTCATTGTGTGTATGAACACCACCACCCGTCTCTCTCTCTGTCTCTCTCTCTCTCTCTTCTCTTTTCTCTCTCTTTCTGTGTGTGTGTGTGTGTGTGTGTTTGTGTGTCTGTCTGTCTGTCTGTCTGTCTGTGTATGGGGTGGAGTCATAAGAATACATGCCACAGTGCCTATGTAGAGATCAGAGGACAACTGGGGATTAGACTCAGGTTGTCAGGCTTGAATGACAAGTGCTTTATCCACTGAGCCATCTCATGGCCCTGGGTTTAACTTTTTATTGGATTTTTGAACTTGAGAACCTCCCACTCAGCCCCAGGTGCTGAGATTATGGGTCTGGACCACTGCATATGGCTTAATAGACGTGCTTTTTCTTCTTTTAATCTTGTGTGTGTGTTTCTAGGAAATATATTATCCTAGGATTCTTTCTTTGCCCCCGTCTTCAAATTTTTATAACTCATTTTAATTAGTATATTTCATCCCAAGAGTGTATAATCACTGTTACTTAAAAACAATTTTATTTTAGATTTATTTTGTTATGAGTGTTTTGTCTGCATGCATTTATGTGTACCACATGTGTGCCCAGTGCCCAAAGGTCAGAAGAGGGCGTCGGACTCCCTGGCACTGGAATTAAGCCATTTTACATATTCAGTTGTGTTCACCCACATTTATCATTGTTTGTTTGTTTAATGTTCTTCTATCTTTGATCTTTATTCTAAAAGTAATATTTTCTATTTTCTCCAAAGTACCTTTCCTCTGTCTGGGAGCACACTGGTAGGACTGTCATAGTTTGCAGGTAGACTTTTTAGTGTGGTCTAAATGTTGTTCATTGCCTTCTGAATGAATTGTTTCTCTTGGAAAGTCGGCTGACTGTCCCTCAGACTCTGTCACTTTGTTGTCCCTATGGCATGTTTTCACCACCTGCTTACAATTTTTTGATTTTGTTTTTCTGTTTGTTTTGCTTTGCTTTGTTTTGCTTTTTTTATAATCAAGATTGTGGTTTTCTTGTTTGTTGTTGGTTTTTTTTTTTAAAGCCCCTCCCTTTGGGCATAGTATAGTTTATTCTCTGTATACTGTGTTGTCTGCCTGTCCATCCAACACCCCTCCCCCCACTTTCTGCATGTATCTTCCACTTCACTGTCTCTCTTTGCCACTCAAATTGATAATGTCTGACCTTATTGTCTATTTATACAGAGTGATTTTTACATATTTTATCTATTTTCTTTTGATCTGTGTCCCAGTTCATGGTTTTTCTTGCTGTGTTTAATCTCCTTTTAAGGACATTAACTCTGAAAGTCCATTTGGTTTCATTTTTATAATTTCCATTATACCACAGTTCTCACACTGGTTTTTGAGCACGTGTCGTTCTCTGAGTCCTCTTTACACCTCAGCTGCCTGCGGCTGACTGTGTATGTTCTCCTGCTGTTCTCAGTTCTCATTCGTGCTTTGTTATTTCATTATTTCGACAATCATGCTTCTAGTTTTAAAGATTTTTATTTATTTAATGTGTATGAGTGTTTTTGCCTGTCTGTCTGCATGTGCACCACATGCTATGCAGTGCCTGCAGAGGGCGGCAGAGGGCGCGAGAGCCCACGAAACCAGACTGCAGATGGTTGTGACACACGCTGGGTGCCGGTGCTGGGAACTAAGTCCTGGTCAGTCTTTGTTTAGTAAGGAATTTTGTTGTTGTTATAAATCAAAGTTACTTTAAATTTAGATAGTGATAACAATTTGAAGCCCAGCTCCCACATGGGTGATTGTGTTGAAGGCTGCTTTCAGTAGGTTGTGTGCTCTTAACACCTTAGTCATTTCCAGAGTGACCAGGAATCATCTGTCTGTCTGCCCCTCTACCCATAGTTCTATCAAAAGCTGGTCATCAGCACTGCTGGACCGCCCTGCCAAAGGAAGTGCGGTTTTTGTTGTTGTCTTCCTGATCCTGCCCCAGCCCCCACACATTCACCCACCAGACTTACTTTCTTTTTTGGTGTGTATTTGTGTTGTTGTTTTTTAAGATTTATTTATTTCATATATGTGAGTACACTGCCACTGTCTTCAGACACGCCGGAAGAGGGCATTGGATTCCATTACAGATGGTTGTGAGCCACCATGTGGTTGTTGGGAATTGAACTCAGGACCTCTGGAAGAGCAGTCAGTGCTCTTAACCACTGAGCCATCTCTCCAGCCCTCTTCTTTTTTTTATGTTTTGTGTTTTGTTTTGTTGTTCTGTTTTACCAGACAGGTCTCTGTGTAGCCCTGGCTCTCCTGGAATTTGCTCTGTAGACCAGGCTGACCTCAGACTCAGAGATCCCCCTGCCTCTTCCTCTCAAGTAGAATGCTGGGATTAATGGTGTGGGCCACCACTGCCCAGCCTTTCTTTTTCTTGAGTGATGTAATTGGTCTCTGAAGTTTTTGCCATTTTAAGGTGCATTCTGTCCAGTTTGTATGGTTATTCTCAGGATTGGGTCTTGGTACAAATTACCTTATGTCACATGTGCACCAGACACTACTCCTTTCCCTTTCTGGAAAAGGAAACTAAGGCTCAGGGAATCTGAGGGACTTGTTCTCTGTCCCACAGCTAATAGTGGAGGCCGTGTGAGTTTACATTTGTTTTAAAGTCATTGCAAGATTAATGCATATGGTATATTCTAATCTAATTTACATCTTACAACCACTGTGTTGTTTAACCATGTTAAAATCACTGGGCTTTTCTAGAAAAAAAAAAAAGATTCTAAACTTCACCTGTGCATTTAGGAGTGTCTTAGATTGCAGATGAGTTAGGATTAGCAAACTTCAAGCTGGTGGATGTCACCAGAGAGAATGGCAAGTTGTCACTGCCCAAAATCAGAGCGTGCTTTCTGTTCCTGTAAGAAATGTGGTTGTAGGTAAGTTGTCGTTTTAAAGAACGAAACACTTCCACTGGCTTTTTTTTTTTTCTTAAACATGCAGACATTTATATATGTGTGTACACATACTATTCACACATATATGCATATGCACACATTTATACATGGTCTATCCATTCAATTATGTGTTAACTCCTAATGGAACTTAATAATGCCATGACTTCTGTACTGACAGTCCCTGGCTATGTGACACTTGGCTCATAAAAATTTCATGCCAAGTAAGTGCTACTAGCAAGAGGCCGTCTTCGTCCTGAGCATATCTCCTTTGCTGAGACCGTTATCTCCTCCCTGAGCTGTTCTCACGTGGCCACCGTGTACATCTGCCTCAAAGAGTCAGTGTGAACAAGTGTGTATAATTTGCAGAGGACTTGACAGGATTTTTGACATCACTTAGTGCTTTCAAATGTACCTAAAAGAGTAGTCAAGAGCCAAGCAGCTAGCAGCTTCCCTGTGGATCTATGAGGAATTTGAGAGGCGGACAGACTGCCAGCCCCAGAACACTGCAAGCTCTGTCCAGCAGGCTTGGTACCGGCAGGACCCACTCTAATGAGAGGTCAGGGGTCCCAATACGTCTACACGTCAGGGATTTGGAGCTGGGAGGTTTAGCTAGGGCCAGATCTAAGTCTCTGCTGAAGTAAATAGGTTCTTGTATCCTACAGCAAAGAACTGGATCACAGACACACGGGCAGAAACAGAAACGGTTATTAGTAAAGGAGAAGCTTTCCTGAGAATGGATGGACTGATGAGCTGAGGGAAAACCCCAGAAACGCTTGTGCTGAGAGGTGTCCAGTCCTCAACAGCCATTTACAGAGCACCTGCTCCTACATTCTGTTAGCAGGCTTCTGGTGCAAGCTCTGTCCGCAACATGAAGCCGGGGAAGGAAGGGCTTAGCAGTCTTTCTCTGCTGGCTGGTCCGAGCATGCGCCGTTTGTTTCCTGAGGCCTTCCAGTCTCTCTCTCCCGCTGCCTTCCTCATATGTTCATCTTGGCACAGCTTTCCCCACTCTTTTTTTTTTTTTTTTTTTTGGCCTCACTTTCTTTATGAAGCAGACAGTGTGTTTTCCCGTGCTGCAGCCAATGTGCTTTGCAAAGTTTCTCTTCCTGTATGAGTTTAGATTTTGCTTGTTTGTCTGCCATGTGGCTAACTTTTAGCACTTGCTTGGAAGAGTCTCAGGGACAGTATAAGGAAGTGTAAAAGGCATTCCTGGCTGTGTGACCCAGCTGTATGTGACCCAACAGCATGTGCACATTGATTTGTAACCAGTGGAGTCAGGATCCAGCAGCTATCCGTCCACCTGTGCTTACTGTAGACCTACTCAAAATAGCGAAGCACTAGAATCAGCCCAAGTGCCCTCTGGCAGATGAATGGAGAAAGAAAACATGGCACACAGACACAGTGGAATATCACTCAGTAGAGAGAAGAATGTAAGTCTTGTCATTTGCAGGAAAATGAATTGAGATGTAGGTCATTGTGTTAAGCAAAATAATTCAGAAACAGAAAGACAAGTACAGCCGGTTTTTCTCTCATCCATCATGTGTGGAAATCAGAAAGATAATAACAAGAAAAGATGATTTGAAAGTAGTAAAGGGACACTTGGAACAGTGAGGGAAGATCCAGGAAGATCAGAGGTAGAGGAAACAAGGGAAGGGTGGTTGGGGAAATGGGGTCAACCAAAGCACAGCATATATGTGTATGGGCATGCTGCAGCAAACCCTACTGGTATGTGCAACTGATAGGAATTGAGTGCTCATTTGGAGCCTTGGGCTGAGCCATTGTCTCCTCGACAGGAAGATATCGGGGGAGTAGTGGCTGTAATCCCCAGTGTGTAGAGAAGGAAGAGTCTGCAGCTGGGGTAGGGGAGAGGCAGATGGGATGGAGGGGAGAGGCAGTGGGGAGGAGGGGGAGAGGCAGATGGGGGATGGAGGGGGAGAGGCAGATGGGGATGGAGAGGGGAGAGGCAGATGGGGGATGGAGGGAGGAGAGGCAGATGGGGATGGAGGAGGAGAGCAGATGGGGGATGGAGGGAGGAGAGGCAGATGGGGATGGGGGGAGAGGCAGATGGGAGAGGGGAGGAGAGCAGATGGGGATGGAGAGGGGAGAGGCAGATGGGGTGGAGGGGGGAGAGGCAGATGGGGATGGAGAGGGGAGGCAGATGGGTGGAGGGGGAGAGGCAGATGGGGATGGAGGGCGAGAGACAGATGGGGATGGAGGGGAGAGGCAGATGGGTGGAGGGGGGAAGGCAGATGGGGTGGAGGGGGAGAGACAGATAGGATGAGGGAGAGACAATGGGGGGTCTTTTAAAGCATCCTGTTAAAGTAAATGTCTCTCTGTGCGACATTAAGGCAGCCTCAGTTATGTCAGATATACCTAGGCTTTGCAGAGAAGAGAGATGATGATTTAGACCCAGAGACATCATTGTTTCTTCTTACCTCCTTCCTTTTTTCTTCTTTTTTTTTTTTGTTTTTCGAGACAGGGTTTCTTCCTATAGCCCTTGGCTGTCCTGGAACCTCACTTGTAGACCAGCAGCTTGACTCAGAAACCGCTCTCTGCTCCAAGTGGGGATAAAGCAGTGCCCATCACGCCGGCTTCTCTCCTTCCACTTTCTCCCTTTATCTTCTTCTGCCTCTCTCCCACCTCCTTTGTGCATTCAAGCTGTCAGTAACAGTCCTCAGCAGCTCTCTCTTTCAATCTTTTGCTCTCCCTTTCACAGGGACCGATCCCCAATCCCCTCGGAACTGATGACCAGGGGGAGGACTGGGTGTGAGGCTGAGGACCTCAGATCCGCCAGTCTCCCCCCCGCCCCCCCACACCACACTCTCATTGTACTGAAACAGGGGACTCTGGGAGTTGTTAATCTGCTTTCTTCCTGTCAGGCATGTGCCCTGCGGACACAGAGGACAGCCCAGTCACTGCCTACAGTGGCCCACCATTGCCTCAACCTCTAGCTGGCGTTAAATGGCATTTCAGTTTTCCTAGCATCTTACATGGCTTCAGATCCCAGGGTTTCTGAGCTACGGGATCCGTTCAGCAGATCTGCTAGTGGCCCAGTGGCTCCTCCGCTCCCTTGATTGATCAGTTGAGTCAGAGGCACAGGCCACAGGAACAAGAACCTTACACTGTTAAATAGAGCACAAGGGAGAGAGAGAATCTCAGGCTGACTCAAATGAGAGAAAGATGTTTCCCACCCGGGCAGGGTTATCCAGTGTCATTGCACGTGGACATGAGCCCTGTCCCTCTGTCGTGGCTCTTCATGCACGGCCTGCCTCATTATGATGGTACATCATCTGCCTGTAGTGTGATCCTTATGAGATAAAGGCTAGCCCAGTGTGTAAGTGACAGTCTATGTGTGTATGTGCTACTTATTGCGGAGGGAGGGCTAATTGTTTTACAGCAAGCTGAGTTAATTCACTGTTGTAGTAGATTTGCAGAGGCCGGCCAACTTCAAAGTCATTGTTAGATCAATCCTTTGCTGGGACCATGACTTCTGTTTGCCCTTTCTCTTTGCTCTTCTTGGTGTCCTCTTTCCCAGTGGGCTTGGTGACCGCATAGCTTTGAAGACAGCCTTGAGTTGTTTTATGTTTCTTTGTCTGTGTCCTGTGTGACCCCGTTTGTTTGAAGCTGAGTTAATTCTCAGAGGCACTGGCTCTCTTAAATCTCCCTGCAGCCTGTGCTAAGAAACTTCCATTTGGGTGAAATCGACTCTTCTGATTTTGATTTGGGAGCACAGTCAGGTGAATAGTCCTTGGAATGATGCCAGCCTGAGAAATATAAACCAGAGCACACTTTACTTTCTCTGTATTCTGAGACTCGCTGGGCAGGTGTTGGCTCGACTGAAGGTCAAATGCAGCTCTAGAATTGATCCCTGTTTACACTTCAGACAGGAAAGGTGAACTCTGCTTATCTGGTTTTCCTCCACCCCTCCCACATTCTGTGCTGATTAGTGACATTAAAACTTAAGCCCAGGCTTGTTCTGAACTCTTGTGTAATACTCTTATTGCATTTGGTATATGTAGTGTGTGCGCCGCGCATTTCGTGTGTATGTGTGGGGTGTGGTGTGTGTGGTGTTGTGCGCGCGTGTTTGTGCCCTCATGTGCATGCACGCCACCGTGCACACTTGGCAATCAGAGAACAACTTGAGGAAATCTGCTCTCTCCACCTTGTAGAACCTGAGGAGGTGAACTTTTTGACTGGTGCCTTTACCCACTGAGCCATCTCATCTGGACTCTCGATCCTCCTGCCTAGCCCTCTGAGCACTAGAATTGTAGGAAGCATTAGCACACTTGACCTTACCACTTCCTAATAAAAAACTGTATGAGTTTCGATAATTGGAAAAAAAATTTGAACCTCTACTCATCTAATAGCGATGGTAATCTTTAATGAAAAACATTTTATATTAATTATTAATTATTATTATATTAGTTATTATATAACATTTAGATGACTTATTTTTGTTTTTTATATAGTATTCATGTTATACTCTATATTATACATTTTATATATTAATTATTTTTTATTTTAGTATTTATTATCTCTATTCTGCATAAATATATAAAATATTCTTATTATTTATATTATTCATGTAAGGGAAAATCGTGAGTTCACTTCAGTCGGACAATCTACATTTTCACACATTTACTTGATATGTCGATTGTACAATGAAAAATGTAGATCACATTATTTCTAGAAGCATCTTTGTAATGAATCTTCGTATCTAAGTCTAAAGCTAAATTTTCACACACTGTTACTGTAGCTGTCTGTTTTCATTAGTACATGATTGTATTACTATTTTTTAACTACAGTTACTGAAGCTTAGGGGAGGAGGATATAACATTTATATAAGTCCTGGTTCAGGTCTTCTGCTGAGATCTTTCTATAGATCCACTAATTGCATTTTGTAACAACCCAATAGGTTTGATATTCCTTCTGTGACCAGTTAAGGAAGCTAAGTGCTCAGAAGAAGTACATGTAGTAGCAAGCATCTGTTGAGTTTGTGTGCTTAGCTTTGACTGATATTAGAAGGGAAGAGGCAAAATTGGGAGAAAAAGAAGGGTTGGTGTTAGGAACTGGGAAAACCAGCAAGGGGGCTAAGTCAGTTCAGGCCTCAGACGGGGAGCCTTGAATATGCAAATTAGGAGACTGGTTAAGAGAGATTGTGTCTTACCCAGTACAGTTGTCACTGCTCTAGTGACTGTCTGAGTTACATCTCTGTGACTTGTGTGGCTCTACAGGGCACACAATTAAGGCCCACATTCCCTATTTAAAGTTTTTGGAGGTCAGTCCTCTGGGGAAAGAACAGCAGATCATCCTTGTGAGTCTGTGCTTGCAACCAGAGGACCTCCAACTTCTCAAGTAGGGCTGTCTTGTAACCTGTCATCTTAGGAAGACTTGCCCTCTGACCTTTACCTTTAGACAGGCCTCCTTTCCCTCCCTACTCCCTAGCTAAAATCCATTTTCTCCTTTCCTCAGCTCACTTGACAGAAGAACCTGCGGCATCTCCATAGGGTGTCATGCTGTTTTGTTTTTATAAAGTAATAAACCTATAGACCTTTCTTTCCAGAGCTCTATCAGTCTGGTCATTATCATCTCAGTTGTAGAGCAGGTGTTTGTCCACATGACCTGTCGTGACATCTTCACATTTCAGGACCTCGGTTCTCATGCTTTGTGGGCATATTTATAATGGCTGTGATCTGTTCCCTTTTCTTAGTGCCAATAAAAACTTTGGTTGAAGGTTCTGAAGAGATGGCTCAGCAGTTAAGAACTCTTGCTGCACTTCAGAGCTGCAAGTTCAGCTCCTAGTTTCCACATCAGATGGCTCACAACCTCCTGTAACTTCACCTTCAAGGGATCCAACATCCTCATCTGGCCTCCTAAAGCACCACACACACACACACTCATAAGTTAAAGTAAGTAAAAAAATAATAAACCTTTGGTGACCAACAAAAATCACACCTTGCACATTTGTTGGTCTTTTAGTTTGTCACATGGACTGTTTACAATCCCATATTTTAGCTGTAGTACACTTGAACATGTATGCTTGTAAAGCCACTTGCAGGTCTTTACTGTTCTTATGCTTATGATCAACTTTCAGTACAGTATTTTGAGCACTGACTATTATAAAGTCCTTGGGAAGCATCTCTCATTTCTTACTCTTATGAACTAGAGCTTTGTTTTAGAGGTCCTGCAGTGCTTACACAGATGGAAGAGAGTATTTTCCTCTGGCCTCTGGGAGCATGCAGACACATGAATAAACATATAGCACCCTCCTACAGCATCCCAACCCCAACACGAGCACACACACATACACACACACAACCTCAGGGGAGCAAAAGCTTAGAAAATTGACAGTCTTGTAGCGGACACTCATCTTTGAAAGAACCCTGGGAATGTCTTGGAGCAAAAGCCCCAGTCTTGTTAGAAATGGTGTCAGAACCCAAGCGTCTGTCTTATCAGAGCATTTTCTATTTCTACATCCTTTCATATTCCCTCTTCCAGATTCCACTAAGCTCTGTGACATCACAAAGCCAGTGTGGTCGGTGTGCAAATGGAGCGGCCTCACTCGTCAGTGGCAGATTTTCACTAGGTTCAGAAGGGACGGAAAAGGAGACAGGAAAGCATTGGCTCTGATGGTCACAGTCCTGGCTTTTGCTCTTAATCTCCACCAAGCAGAGTGACTCTTGGGTCTGTGTAGAGAGTATAAAACATGATCTATAAGTCACGCATAGAACTAAACAGGAGGTACAGACAGTTCCATGCACCTGGTCGGCATACTGTGTTCCTTGGGATTCGGAGTGCCTTGTCAAGGCTGGAAATGGAGAGAAAGCCACCAGCTGTTATCTGGAGACTTTGTCTCCCCTGCATAGGTGCAGGCAGGATGATACAGCTTTAGGAAAAGGAATGTGTAAACACAGGCAGTAAGAAGCCAATATTGCCCAGATTCATTTCATAAGGTAGTTTCTGAAATGACGAGCCATCAACTTAGTTCAGTCCTCCCCCAGAAAATATCTCCCCTAGAGATTTTTCTGGAAAGACTTGTTTTTCCTGGGCAGGTTTGGTCTTGACAGCTGATAAGTAAAGGAAGGATTAGTACCTGGGTGTTATTAACTCCAGGCATTTAAAAATCAAATCATTGAAGGAGAGCAAGGGGGGGCAGATTAGGAGAGGGGGGGCATTGGAAACATCAATTTGATAAAATGTTAAATGCTTAGGAATATTTTATTTTACTGCACAGGAAGACTTCTGTCAGATGTTTTGAATGACCACATGAGCTTTAATTATTCCACCTTAGGTAAATGTTTAGCTTTTGACTACAGAAGTATGCTTCTATTATGAGCAGTGCTTTTAGTCTCTAGGAATATGAGGTTCTAAGTCAAAACTGCCGTGCGAGGAGATAATAAGGACTGATCAGGACCAGGGTAAGTAGGGAGTCTGTGTCCAACAGAGGTAGCTATCACTGACACCTGACACTAGCAATGGGGCAGTGCCACCATGACACATCTGGTCATAATTTACAGAGCTGGTGTACACCAGGTTTTGACTGGTATAGCGTAACTGATGGTACTGCACTAAGGCCTGATTTTACTTTAGCTAATTAAGTAAGGACTTAATGAGAACAGAACAGGCTTTATTTAGGACTAGAGGAGCAGAGGCGAATAGGAAGTGTCCTAATTGGGAAAGGTGTCCTGATTTCTCCGAAGTCTCACCGTAGGCCGAGATACCTTAATGTCTCACGGTTCAGGGATGACATATCTTCCAATACAAGCATGTCTGCCACAGTTCATAGATAGCTGTTAGTGTTCAGCTTTCTCTCCAGAGAAAGCCTGTGACAGGTCTTTGACAAGGACAGGCAACTGTCCGTGAAGACGTGTGTCCTGGAAGTAAGCTGCAAATATTAAGGTCTAATCTATCCATCCTAACCCCATTTCCCTCTAATAACTCAAAGCCCATTACATCATATACATTATTCATATGCTTATCAGGGTTCTGCTGAAATTATAGTTTCTGCTGGCGTTGCCTCAAGGGACAGCAGTCTGGTGATTATGTCTTTGGAGTTGCAGCCTGAGCAAGTCCAGCCCTGGGTTTGCAGAAAGGGATCCTTGCTGAATTGTGCCACCAGGCAGTGCAGACACCCAAGAGGCTCCAGAAGTAGATTTCACTGCCACCTGAAGACTGTCCAGACCTGCTAAGGGCTGGAGGAGAAAGTGCAGTGTCCCAGCTTCCTGCTCCTATTTGTCAAATGACAATTCGAGAAGGCCTATACATTGGAGCTATTTACATTTACAAATGCAAACTGCTTGGAACCTGCTCCTTACTGTGAGGAGTTACAGGGAAAGAGCAGGAAGTAGGAGGTGCAATTCCAGGCTCTCAGACACTGTCCCTGGTCCCTTAGAAGTGACAGCTGAAGCAGAGCTCATGGATTCCCCCCCAGGGGGAGGGTCCCCGTGAGTCCAGTAAGGTGGGATACGGAGAAGAGGATCTGGGGAAATCTGGCTTTGAGACCGGGCTCCACCAGCGCCAGCTGTTTGCTCCACATAGAGGGTGAAAGGAGGGATTTTTGTGAAGATCCTCTAGTCGTCCGAGTGCTCTGAGGACTCCAGAGGGATTTTGTGCTTTGGGTGTGTTTATTCTTGTCACTATTGGGTTGCACAGGATTTTAGCCCAAGTGTTCATTCAGCAAGAGAGAGAGCAGCTTGCCATGACCGCTGTCCCTGTGTGGTATGGAATGGGACAGAGCCTGCGGTGTCTCAGCCCGTGAGTGAGGCCTGTTTCTGTAAGTCTAGATAATCTGCCCAGAGGCTTCATCCACTCTCTTCTCTTCCTTTTGGATTTACAGTGCCTCAAAACTAGTGCAAAGGGCTCCATGATCACGGTGACCATGTGTCTAATCAGAGAGGTGGGGGGAAGGAGAGAGAGAGCACAGGTACACGTTCTAGATCCCAGTGTAAAAGGCAGACATCATTTAAATTGAGTTCATCAATGACAAACCAGTACTGTTAGTCTGGTTGCTTAGAATAGAGACTCCATTATGTCCTAAGTAGACCTCAGTTTTCATAGGAAGGTCTGTCTTCACTGATCCTGGATGGGGCTAGGGAGTATCTGTGACTCATCTGTTTTCTATGGTGTTCACATAGCCCCATGCCTTGTTTTGTGCCAGAGATTCACTGTTTGTCAGGGTGCCTTTGGAAGTTTTAAATGATACCCCATTTGTCTTTCTTGAAGTGGACGGCTTTTTCTTGGTCAGGTACCTTTGATCTCAAGAGTCTCTATCTACACACATCAGGTTGTATAGAGTAGAGGCCTGAGGCCTTGGCCTCAGTGTAGACCAATGAGAAAAAGCTGCTCAGGATGGTTCCAGGGCTTAGCAATTCTATCAGACAAAAGCTCTTCAGTGTCTTGAGTGAGAGTAGACCAGAGCTCTGTGAAGTTCTAGGGAGGAAAACATGTGGGTTGCTGAGGCTTGCAGTTAGGTGCCCTAAGTGTCCCCCAATGGCTATGTGCTGCCGGCTTCCTTGCCAGGCTATGCTACTGGGTTTAAAGAAGTGAGACCTAGCAGGCTCCTGTGAAAACAGCTCGCTAGCTTTAGTAAGTAATTCAAATTAAAATCATTGGTTCACACACAGAGACCAACAAACAAAACAAGATAAAATAAAAAGAGCAACAAACCAAAAACATACAAACTAGAAGGAGGTTTATCTGGGAAGAGGATCAGCGGGTAAAAGAAAGAGACATGAGCCAGTCAAGGGATGAATATGATCAAAGTACATCACATACATGCACAATTGATGCATTAATAATGATCTTTAGAAAAGAAGTAGAACCTAGTGAAGGCAGTTAGGTCACTGGAGGTGTGCCTGTGGAAGCGCATACTGGGATCTGCTACTCTGTGCATGTGGGCTCTCTCTTCCCCACCCCCCACCACTCTGTTTGGCTATCTTTCTCTATCTCTCAGTTCTATCTCTCTCCTCCCCTCAACCTGTGCCTCCCCTCCTTCCCCCCAGTGCCTTCCTCTCCTTCCCTGCCTCTCTGTGAAGGGAGTAGTTTTCATCTACCATACTCTTCAGCAAGACCGCTTGTGTCAGCTCAAGGTCAAAGGCAACCAGGCTGAGCAAAGAGATCAAACCATCTACAGCTGTGACCCGAAATGAACCCTCCCTCCTTCGACGCTGACTTCCCAGGTGTCGACCTCATAATCTGATCTTCCAAGTGTTTTGTTGTAGAGTGGAAAACTAACTAGCCCGTGGGTTAAGCTTTATTTTTTTCTGCTTAATAGCTGTAATCCTATGTGGGTAAGCATCTCTACCATTTCCTAATACTTCTGGGCCCACGGAGACCACAGTGCATAAAGCACAGTCAGTCAGGTAAACTCATCATGGTATTCCTTCAAGCACACACTCGGAGCTTGCTCAGCCCGAGTGACAGCAGAGCCACGGAGAGTCTGCAGAGGGAGGCTGTACTTTTGCATCACTAGTTTTTATTCTAGTTTGAAAACCAAAACGAGATTGTCTCTCCCCAACATTAGCTAGCCACCTCTTCCCCACATTGTTTCCAAGAGAACTTTGCATCCTAAGCCCAGTGAGTCACCTATATTCTGTTACTAGGTGAAATTTTAAATGTCAGCTGTGAGACAGATTAACCAATTAATGGCAGTTATGAAACCATGGTGATGAAGTGTACACAGTAGGTAAAATCCCAAAACAGGAAGAATTAGGGATAGAAAAGGAACTGAATCCTTTCCAGAAAGGTCTCCCATATTCTCCAGAACCACTAGAAATGTTTTACAGTCCATGTAATTTTCATAACAGGAAATGTATTTCTATATTTTCTCAAATATCTGTTGGGAATTAATTGAAAGCTTTGTTAGCACACATACACACATGCCTTCATATAATTTAAGTAATTTTCTATACAACCGGAGCACTGCTTGAACTAGAGAGAACTTGTTTCTTCCTTCCGTTGAACTGTGGCCGGCAGTCCTGGTGATGCTGAGCACAGTCTAAGGAATGTGTGTGAGGTCTGCAGCCAGTGCCCTGACTGTGCACACTGCCTTCACTAGAACCGTGTTTACAGTACTACATTCCTGTTAGCTTCAGGCTAGTGGGAACTTCTTGCTTTAGCTTTTGCCTTGGCAATAGGCCAGATACCAGAATCACTCCTTAGGTCACACATCCGAGTGCCTTGCAATTAAAAAGTAAAAAAAAAAACAAAGGCTTTGAAATAACTGTGCATGGAAACCAAACTTAAAAAAAAAATTTCATTATTAGTTATGTAGATTATATGGGTATGTTCACAGGAGTGCAGGTACCCAAAGAGGCCAGAGGCATCAGCGTTTCCTGGAGTTGGCATTAACACACGGTTTTGAGCCACTTGATGTGGGTGATGGAAACTGGGAACCGAACTCAGGTCCTTTTCATGAGCAGTAGCCACAGAAGAACCATCTTGCCTGCCCAGGAACTATATTCTTATTTTCTTCCTGTTCTGTTATTGCTTTTATCTTTTTTGCTGAGGACTAAGACCAGAGGCTTTTGTGAACTGGACAAGAACCTTGTTATTGAGACAAATACTGAACCCACATCCCCCCCTTTTACATGATTTTGAATTTAATTTTTTTTTTTTTTTTTGTGACAAGGTCTAGCCTTGTGTTCCAGGCTGTCCTTGACCTCTTCACCTTGGTCCCCAGGTGCTGGAACTATAGATGTGCCACATCCTAGCTTAGATAAGCGGCTTTTCTTTCTTTCTTTCTATTTTTTTTTTATTTTAAAGATTTTCTATGTGGGAGGGGAGTTTAAAAAAAAAAGATTTTCTATGGAGAAAGGTTTTAATGGGAAAAAGTAATCTTGCTTCAGTGCAATTAAAGAGTGATATTGGAGATAAACAGGCCAAGTCCTCAGATAAAACCTGCCACCATGAATTACTTTAATAGGCACTAATTTTGCATTTTGACCAATTCATCACTCAGCCATTCATGTATTCATTCACCCATAGACAGACAGATGTTGCATGCTTGTCACATGATATTCACTGAGGATCCAAAATTATATGCTGGAGAGACTCGATTCAACAAGACTGCAGATGTCAGATACTGGCATCAGAAATATGTGCCTCGTGGAGAGATTGTTACTTGTTTAAAATTGAGATGGTGTCATCATGGATTGACTACAGGCCCTCCCGTCATGGGTAGCTTCAACTGCCAGGCAAGGATTTGAGAGCTGAGGAGTGAGCACAGGGATACCACCTGCCCCACCCTGCCTCTAGCTACAGGCTGCAGTGGATGCCAGGGGAAGATCAACCAGGAGCCAAAGAGTCTGAGCTCTCAGGGACTAGAAAATCAGGTCCATGGGAAAAGCCTCCTTTGGGGCAGTGAATGGAGGTGCTCATATCCTTGCAAACCAGTTATAGCCAGCTACTTAGGAGCCAGTTTTACATACTAGGTCTGACACACAGATCAGTCTCGAGTTCCCATTGTTTATTTTAGGGTGTTTGGTGTGTGTGTGTGTGTGTGTGTGTTGCACATGTGTGTGTGCTTATGTGGCTGTGCTTACAGTGTGTGCACATGTGAAACTCAGAGGTTGACGTCGGTGTCTTCTATTGTTCTCCACCTTATGTATATTTTTATATGTTTGATGGGACTGTGTGTGGTGACTGTGCTTGTGTATGTGCAGGCATGCATGTTCACACACCTGCACATAGAGACACAAGGAGGGCACCATTGCTCTGCTCTGTTTGCTCTCTGAGGTGTTCCATTGAGATAGTGACTCTAAGTGAACTGGGAGTTAGACTGATGACCCCAGTGACCTGGGGTCATAGACAACTGCAGTCATGCCTAGCTTTTTTTTTTTTTTTTTTTTTTTTACCTTTTTATTAGATATTTTCTTTATTTACATTTCAAATGTTATCCCTTTCCCAGTCCCGCCCCCTGGAATTCCCCTATCCCACCCCCTCCCTCTGCTTTATGAGGGTATTTCCCCACCCCTCCATCCACTCCTGCCTCCCCACCCTGGCATTCCCTACACTGGGGCATCGAACCTTCACATGACCAAGGGCCTCTCCTCCCATTGATGTCTGACAAGGCCATCCTCTGCTACATATGTGACTGGAGCCATGAATCCCTCTGAGTGTACTCTTTGGTTGGTGGTTTAGTCCCTGGGAGCTATGATTGGTTGATATTGTTGTTCTTCCTATGAGTTGCAAACCCCTTCAGCTCCTTCAGTCCTTTCTCTAACTCCTCCATTGGAGACTCTGTGCTTAGTCCAGTGGTTGGCCGCAACATCCACCTATGTATTTGTCAGGCTCTAGCAGAGCCCCTCAGGAGACAGCTATATCAGGCTCCTGTCAGCATGCACTTCTTGGCATCCACAATAATGTCTGGGTTTGGTGACTGTATATGGGATGGATCCCCAGGTAGGGCAGTCTCTGGATGGCCTTTCCTTCAGTCTCTGCTCCACACTTTGTCTCCGTATTTCCTCCCATGAATATTTTGTTCTCCCTTCTAAGAAGGACCGAAGCATCCATACTTGGGTTTTCCTACCTAAACCATGCCTAGTGTATATGTGTGGCTGAAGATCTGAACCCAATGAGCCCAGAGAAATGGCATGTCGGGCAGTTGCCATAGTTCTAGACACTGTCGAGCAAGATGATCTTGTTGTAAGACCATTAGAAACATAAACATTTCTCAGAGAATCCCTCACAAAACTGAGCCTGTCACCACACTTCAGAATTAGAAAGAGGCAGAATGAGAGAGCATCTATTATAGCTACGGCCATAGCATTCCTTATAGCCTGGGTAGCTAACCAGGGTTCGAGACGGTTTGACTAAAACACCCAGGTAGCTTAGTGTATTTTCTTTTGCTTGACAACAGATAATTTATAAAGAATTGAGGTTCAGTGTTTGGATGAGTGTTCCTCAAAGCTCACTTAGTGAAGGTTTGGTCCCAGGGTAGACTCTTGGCAGATAGTGGAATCTCCAAGGCAAAGCTGAGTGGGAGGTCTTGGGTCAGTGGGATATGTTCTTGCAAGGGATTCTGGGACTATTTTTCTGACAATGAGATGAGCCATTTTCTCTCTCATGTGTCTCCTACCACTGTCACCTGGCACCCCACCAGAGACCCGAAGCAGTGGGTCTGCCCAGCTTTGGAATGTATTCTCGGTGAGCCATGACAAACCTTTTCACTTCTGAGTTACTATCCCATGCATTCCAAGGTAGTAATGTGAAACTAACTCAGATAACTCATGGTTTCTGTGGCCATGGTTCTAGAACCTGGGAGGTGGAAGAACAAGACTCTCCCATTTGGTGAAGGCTTCTTACTATACCATAATAGGGCTGAGCTGGTCACATGGCGAGACAGACCAGGTCAGTCAGCTCAGTACTGACTCAGTAAATAGCTGTCATAGTAGTACAGTGTGTGTGTTTCTTCCATCTTCCCTCTTTATAATATCATCAGCGACAACAGAGGTAGAGTTCTCCATACCCAGCAATGTGTCCTCTCCACACATGCCATCATACATGGCGACCGAATCCCATGCCTCCTGGGCAGGAACTCCTCTTCCTCCATCCCTTTCCAGTGGCCTTAACCATGATGGCCACCTACTGACACTCAGAACACAGTCTTACAAGATACTGTCCTCATCACACACCCAGTCCCTATCATAGTTAGCTTCAGTTGTCAGCTTCACACACCTAGAAAGACACAACCTCAACTGAGGAGTTGCCTTCATCAGATTAGCCTGTGGACATGTTCATGGAGCATTTCATTGACGGCTAAGGTAGGAGGCCCCGCCCACTGTCGGTGGTACCATCCCTGTATAAGTGGGCTGGGATTTATATGATAGGCAGCTGAATGGTGATAGGGAGATGAGGGATGGAGTTGGGGGACTGGAATTGGGCCAGCAAGCAGCTCTTTCATGATCTCTGCTTCAGTTACCGCCTCCAGGTTCCTGCCTTGGCTTCCCTCGATAGTAATCTAACCTGTAAGTGAAATTGGTCATGGTGTTTATCACAGCAACAGAAAAGTAACTAGATATTTCCTTTCTTCTGTCTTTAAAAATTAAATGTAATTTGCATCCTAATTTCACTATCCAAGCAAGAGCATCTACAGCATTGGATCTCAACCTGTAGGTCTGGCCTCCTTCAGAGTCAAACGACTCTTTCACAGGAGTCACATGAGACCATTGGAAAGCACTGATAGTTCCATCATTTCATGACAGTAGCAACATCACAGTTATGAAGTAGCAAAGAAATTTACGTAGAAAACAGTTTTATAGTTGGGTGGTCACCACAACAAGAACTATATTAAATTAGGGCCACAGCATTAGGAAGACTGAGAACCACTGAGCTATAGTTTATGAAACCAGTCTGTGTAGAATGTCACCTGATCGTCCCCACAACCTTGGGAGATTGGTAGGGAAGATGAATTTCCCTGATTTAGCAACAGAAAGCTGTGTCGGGCTAAGTGACTTTTGAAGGCTCTACAGCTTGTGAACAGAACCGTGAGGTTTACACCTCCCTCCTCTGTTGCTTTACCCACCGTGGGGTTCTTCATAGTCACAGTGTATATGAGTCTCCACAAGGAAGTAGACCAGTACAACTATCTAAACATCTTTGGGTTGCTGGGTACTCTCCCAAATTTAAGATAAATAGGTTAGTTATTTTCGGAATTTCCCTAGTGATCTTCTTGGAAATTATTTCAATTTGGGGGGGGGTAATCTTCTAATTGTTTGTCTTGCTCATTGAGAAAGTGTTCAATCCTGGTCGTTTGCACTTAAATTATGACCTACCCTGAAAGTTGCCAAGGAGGATGGAGACCCTAGTGTAAACCACATATGGGACTCTGACCCAGTCTCCTCAGTGCTCATTCAAAGGAGTGAGCAAAGACAACCAGATAACTGAACACTTTCACAAACAGGGAACTGTCCGCCCTAATGCAAGCATTCCAGGAACTTGCAATGTGAAAGTCAAAGATCAGGAAGATGTCTTAGAGTCATTTCTATGCCCATGCTAATGAGAAAGTCATATGGTTTGTAAATATATACAAGCAAAACATATATACATATATTGGGAAATAATATACTACCAGTTCCATAGGATTTGTCATATATGTATGGAAGTTAAAGGTATAGAAATAACATCTAAAGCAGTAGTGACTAAATGGCTTTCTTGTGCATTGTTGAAGCCACAACAGAGTCTTGACACCTGCTTTGCATTATAACTACCTAGGAAGGGAAAGGATTTCAGCACCCCCCAAAGTTCCCTGCCACAGAGGTTGAAGCTGTCACAGAGGTTGAGGAGTCAGTGTTTCTCAGAGCAGCAGTGGGCAGCTGCTGCGGCAAACACACTTAGAGAATGAAGCACGGAGACACAAATTGCTGCAGCCAGGGAAATCCCCAAAAGGACAGAACACACCCCTTTCCCAGTCACGTCTTCAGGACACCATGAGCTGGGAAGAACCTGACTTCCCAATCTCCCCTCTAGATTCCAGACGCTTTATCCCTCACCAAGCTGACGGCTAGTTTGGAAATGAGCAAGTGCTGGGGTACAGTGCCTAATGTTGCCCTTGGCCATGCTCAGATGAGGTGAATGATTATCGTGACCACTACATACTTTAACCTGCCAGACTAGCATTCACAACCCTCACAGGGATTACCTAAGACCATGGGAAAACACAGATATTTACATTACGATTCATAAGAGTAGCAAAATTAGTTATGAAGTATCCATGAAATGACTTATTCTTGGTGGGGGGAGAGGGTCACCACAACATGAAGAACTGTGTTAAAGGGTCACAGCACTAGGAACTGTGATCCTGGTACTGAGAAGGTAGAGCCTGGAGCCTGCAGAGTCCAAGCTGAGCTTGGGTTGCACGGGAAGATCTCTCAAAAAAGCAAAGCAAGACAACAGAAAAGGAACCTGAGGTTTTCTTTTCCCTCTTCTCTGTCAACACAAATGACAGAAAGTTGCTGGTGCTTCTGCCTGCGCTGTCTGCACCAGAGAACCTTTACTAATCCCCAGTAGCATCCTAACCTGCACTCAGAGGGCCATAACCACCCGAGGAAGAGCAGAAACGCTTCTGTCTATTCAGTGAGGACATTGGTTGAGAAACACTGTCGTTGAAAGCATTCTTGCATACAATTCTCTTTAAGAGTGTCCCATAATATTTATCTTTATGTGATTCTATCTTCTACTGTGTCTCTGTATTTCATTAAATCCCAAAGTAGACTGACCAAGTGTTGAAAGTCCATCCTCCTAGACTGGTGTGGAAATCCTTAAAATGAACAAAGTAGTAGAGCTAGCTCCGGCCATGCATGGGCTCCAATCAACCGTAGGCGTTAGAAAAGCAGATGCATGAAAGCACCTTGTGGGAGGAGCTGTGGGAGGAGCTTCACAGGAGTTACCAGGAGCCCGGGAGCTTTCATGGCCTTAGGGAGTTCTATGTGTGTACTTTTGTGTGCAGTTCCCTCCATAAGATTAATAATATTAGTGTTGAAGATGCAATTTGAGGTTTGAAAATAACCTAACAAGGTCTTCATTACTTTAAAATTCCTCATTCATAAATAAAACAATAATACAAAAAAAAAATATGCCCCCCTTCATCTTTGCTCACCATTTCCTTGCTGAAGTGATGGAGGAAGATGCCAACAGCCATTTTCTAGACTCCACATCCCATTCACATGCACACAAACACACACACACACACACACACACACACACACACACACGGAATGGTAGACAGTAAACTCCTACAGCTGTCACAACCATTGTTGCAACTTTGCTGTCTGTTAGTGTGACAGACAGGTTTACAGCAAGCAGCACAGGCAGACAACACTTTCTCAGAAGTGATTCTGAAATGACTTTGAAAAGAAATACTTCTCCACCCGGGACACGGCTTTCGCACACCAATGACTCGAGTTCTGGAAACCGTGGACGTATTTCTGAGTAACTTACACGGTGTTTCTATGTACGCCTGGACAGCTTCTTAGGAAAGCTCACTTGGGTCCAGTGTGTTCCATAAGGAACCCAGCTGCGTGTACAGATCGCTTCTAGATACTGAATGTTTACCCTACACACCCTTGAGAAGAGAAGGGTGGGGGATGCTTACAGACCCCAGCTCTGAACCTTCTTGCTGTTTACCCATTTGTTGGTGTCGTGGTCTTCTTCCAGTTCCCATTTTCTGTGTTGAAACTCAATGTAGGCCTTTGGTGGAGATAGCTCTCACTTACTCATTTCCCAGTGAAGCATCCCTTCAGTTGAGACACCCAGAGCAGGAATTCTTCCCAGGAGAGAGCACAGTGCAGTGTACTGAGGTCAAACAAGACTCCCCTTCATCAAGGCAAACTGCTACTCTGTCTCCCCCTGTAAATAGCACGGCTGGTTTAATTTACGCTTCCGCAGCTGTGCTTTTCATCTCTTTTAGGATATTTGGCTGCAAAGTTGGAAAGTGTATTGTTAAATTGTGGTTACTGCTGGACCCCTTGAGGAACTTGGCTCACTGTAGTGTAAAAAGGGGCATGCACTCCAAAAAAGGTCCGTGGAACCACAGGGGCTACTTGGGGTTTGTTTGGGTTCTAAGTAACACTAAACAGGGACTCATTCAAGTTATTTTGAATCCAATTACTTGGGTTTGGTTGCTAGGATACCTGGACTGGGAGCCAGATCTAGAACACCACAGTGACCACGGGAGACAGAAGGGCGGAAGCAGTTTTCTACTCTAGCTCTTTGGTTCTCCGGGATGCCATACGATCCCTAAATGGCTGGCTTCTTCAATGTCCATTTTCTGTCTTGAGCATCTACATCTGTTACTTGGCTTGCTGTATTCCGTTTTCATGCCATCCTTTTCACATCTTCTTCCTATACCCATGTGGCTTTTTTCTTGTGCTGTCTTAGCTCACAGCCCTGAGAGGGTAGCGTGATGAGTGCCTTCTCTCTTTACTCAAGGCTACCAACCAGTCTTTTCTGATTGAGTCCTGGCCATGGCAGCCTATTCTACACGATATGACCTTGCCTCCCAGGTCCATTCACAGACATTGTTCTAGGGCTTGCCAGTTCTCAGGGAACTCATATAGAAAGTAGCAGGAGACAATTTCAGTGACATTGTTGATAAACTCCTACAGTGGGTTCTTCAGTATAGTGTTTTGGTAGTCTATTTCTGTACTATCCTGTCATAATGTACACATTTCATAATCATAAAAAGGGTTATGACAATTTTGGCAGTGTAGCAATTGATCCTTAGACGACAGCAGGAGAGATAGCTGTAATCAGTAAAGTGCTTACCTCAAATAAACCAGGAGGACCAAGTTAATCCTCAGCACAACATAGAAGTGCCAGGTGTGATAGCATGTGCGTGTGATAGCACTGGGGAGGCTGAGACAGGATCTCCGGGCCTCACTGGAAAGCCAGCCTTGTTGAATTGGGAAGCCCAGGCCATGGAGAAACCCTGTCTCAAAGGAAATGGACATGTCCTTGAGGATGACACCTGAAGTTGTCCTCTGGCTTCCACAAACATGTGTACACATATGTGCATGCACACTTACCTTACACACACACACACCACACACACACACAATGCCAAACATTCACACACAGAGATGAATTAAAACATCACTACAATTGTCAACAAAGAGTGTGGTTTGGGGGTGAGGAGATTACTCAGTTGGTAAAGTCAGGACCAGAGTTCAGATCCCTAGCAACACATAAGAAGGTGGGCAAATAAATACATGATTGTAACCTCAGCGCTGGAAGACAGAGACAGGAGGGTCCTGTGCTTCCCTTCCCAACAAGCAGGAATCACGGGCTCCAAAGACAGTATAGAACTCTGCCTCAAGAAAAGAGGTGGACAGTGATGGAGGAAGACGCCAACAGCCGTCTTCTAGACTCCAATTTGAATGCATGGGCAATCACATTCATACACACACAAGCATACACACACGTACACACACATACACACACACACACAACTGGAAGACTTGTTTCTCCCATAACAATGAAGGCAGCCATCTGTCACAGTTTGGTGTTCATCCTAGAAGTTTCCTGAGCTGATGTAAGCACAGAGAACTTTCTCTTTGCTTAAGTGTAGAAGCCCAAAGACTGCACATTTAATGAATACACGGCAGTGGAAATGTTGCAATTCACTGATTCACTTAATCTTCATAGCTTTTAAGGCTTAGATGAGCAAGGCAGGAAACACCCAGCTCCCACAGCTGGGAAGCAGCACAGGGCTGTGCAGATGGAGATGTGCTCTGAACTGCACACAGAGGGAGTAAGCGATGAACACAGTCTACTCTAGACCACAAGGTCAGCAATTTTTCCACTCAATGTGCTTTGGGGATGCTGCTCTGTTACTCAGGTGTTTTCATGTTACATATAGCCCAGGGTAGACTCAAAGTAAGTAGTGGAGGATAACCTTGAACTTTTGACCCACTCCTCTGGCCCACCTCCGTCCCCCACTCCCTTTCCCTAATACTAGGATTACAGGCACGTGACATGTACACTGTCAGGTGCCCAGTTTTTGCAATGCTGGCATTGAATTCAGAGCACCCTGAATGCTAGGCAAACACTCTGCCATCTGAGATCACTCCCCAGCTTCCTGGCGGTAAGATGCTGATCAATGGTTACTTCAGGCAACCACAGTCATCGTAAATGAAGCAGCCCTGTGTGTACTTGATGGTGTGGTCTCCCTAAGTGACAAGTGTAACCTATCTGGTTAGGAAAAAAAAATTTTTTTTTTGAGACAGGGTTTCTCTTGTAGCCCTGGCTGTCCTGGAACTCACTTGTAGACCAGACTGGCCTCGAACTCAGAAATCCATCTGCCTCTGCCTCCCAAGTGCTGGGATTAAAGGCGCACGCCACCACTGCCTGGCAGAAAAAAATTTTTAATTATTCACTTTCTCATTATAAAAGTATACTAAAGGTGGCTGGGCGGTGGTGGGCAGCGCCTTTATCGCCACATTGGGAAGCAGAGGAAGGGATTGTCCTGAGTTTGAGGCCAGCTGGTCTACAGATAGTTCCAGGACAGCCAGGGCTATACAGAGAAACCCTGTCTCGAAAAACCAAAAAAAAAAAAAAAAAGTACTAAGTGAACACTTTAGATTTATTTATTTAATGTTTGTGTGTGTGTGTGTGTGTGTGTGTGTGTGTGTGTGTGTGTGTGTTCCTGTATGCACACATGCCCTGTGGAAAGCAGAAGAAGGAATTGAATCCCTTAGAGTTTGAGTCACAGGGAGTTATAAGCTTCCAGTGTTGTGAGCTGGACAGAATTTGGGTTCTCTGGCCCTTGAAAAATCTTGAAAAATCCAGTGTAAATTAATGATTATTAATATTCTGTAGATATTAATTAATCCTGGAAATTACAGCGGTAATTATTCCTTAACCAGCTAGTTCCCAGTAACCACACAGAGATCTCTTAGTATTTTACAGCTTAGTTAGCTGAGCAGACTCAACTGACTCAGCTAAGCTAACCGGCCACCTAGCCCCCGTCCAGGCACGTGGCTAGCTATACCTTCTAGGCCCCAGTAATGTCCGTCTCCTGTCTTGTCTCCTGGAGAAAAGTATCTTCCCTTTCTTCTTTCCAGAGTTCCTTTTTTTCCTGGGGTCTCTGCTCAGACTCCAAGCCAAGGAACCAAGCCCCACCTAGCTGCCTTCTGCCTAGTTATAGGCTGTAGCATCTCTATTTGACCAACATTTTAAATTAAGGAGCAATGTTTGCATAACAAAAGCTGACTGGGAGAATCACAGCTAGACTTGAGGCGACTAGCCCTGGGATATAGAATTTAGCATTACAGTACATCACAACGACCAAACCTCAAGACCCAGATTCCAGAAAACTTAAAACTCTTATTCCATCCCTCATGTTAATATTTAAATCTGTTTTTAATCTTTATCTATATGTACTTTATGCTTTTTAACACAAGTGAGATATTTTTTGACAAATTAGGTCATATAAAACAAATATTAGTTTTAGATTTTGTTTTGCTTCCCCCCCCCCCATATAACATAGTAGGTGCATTTACCATGCCATTAAAACAGCTGTTGGAGGTGCGATTTTTATTGTCTCAGTATTATATAGATATACATGATTTATTTCCAGTGGTTCTCGACCTTCCTAATGCAGTGATCTTTAAGGCAGTTCCTCACATTGTGGTGACCCCTAACTAACAAATTACTGCTACTTCATATAGGTAATTTTGCTACTGTCATGAATCATAATGTAAATATCTATGTTTTCTGATGGTCTCAGGTGGCCCCTGTGAAAGGGTCATTTGACGCCCAGTCATACATGCAGATTGAGAACTACTGATTTAGACATTTTAAGTTACCACAGAAGCTACCTTTCCATTCAGCATTACTCTGCTTCATAGCATTTCATTATGCTGGACATGGTTAGTGGTGCACACCTTTAGTCTGAGCACTTGGGAGGCTGAGGCAGGCGGATTTTCTGAGTTTGAGGCCAGCCTGGTCTACAGAGTGAGTTATAGGATAGCCTGGGCTAACACAGAGAAACTCTTTCTTGAAAATCCTTTTGACGATGATAACAACGGCAACAACCTTTCCTTATGGAGGTTGTGTTCTGTAGCTGAGAGATGCTGTCAGGTTTCCTGAGACAGAAGCTCTATGGAGTTAGGAGAAAGTCTGCTATAATGGCTTTTATAAACGTCAACCTGTGGGAGTCGGAGGGTGGGGAGCAGCAGCCCCACAGGCATCCAGGAAGAGTTCCACCTCTAAAATGGAGCTTGACCCTCAGCACCGGAAGCTCCTCTCCCTCTACTTCCAAGCTGACCTTGCCTGTCCCCAGGATCAGTTTCAGGTTTTCAGACCTACCTGTAAACAAGATTAGAATCAGCACACCTTCCTGCTGCGCAAACGGAAGGAAGCGCTTAGCTGTAGTCTACCCAAACAGCAGCTGTCCCTCGCTACTGCCGGCTTGTATCATGGTGCCTTTTATCTGACTTCAGTCCGTCATCCCATCGGTCTGTGCTGGAGCAGAATTGATTCCGATTGAAAGGCAGAAGACAGCAAGCTCGTTTGTGGCATGATGATCACCGATCACCAGCTGGGGAACCATCTGGACAGAGATATCTGCATGGTGTTTTAAAGTCCTAATGGTGCCATCTTGAAAATGTTTCTAACAGAGATCCACCCCTCCCTCCTCTGCAGTGTGTGTGTGTGTGTGTGGTGTGTGTGTGTGTGTGTTGCAGGAGTTGGTGTCTGCTGTATTCCTCCATGGCCCTTGGTTTTTGAGACAAGTCTCTTACTGAATCTGAAGTAGTCAGTTGGGCCGGACTGGCTGGCCCACAAGCCCTCAGGATCTTTCTGTGTCTGCTTCCCCAACTCTGGCATTACAGACACTTGCTGGCTTTTTACACAGGTGCTTCGGATCTGAGCTCTGGTCCTTATGCTTGCATCAAGTACTGTACTGACTCAGCCATCCCTCTAGCTGCAGAACCCACCCGTTTGTTTGTATGCTGGGCCCTGCCAGGGACACAGCAGTCAGGCACGTCCAACCATTTGGCAGTGTGACAACATTGTCATCTCTGAAGTTCATGAACAGCACAGTTGAGTTACAATAAAAGAGGGGGAAAAAAAATCTCCTAATATTTAAATAAGCTTGTGATTTTATGTTGGGCTGATTTCACAGCTGTCCTTAGCTGCATTCAGGAGGGCTGGGCTGCTCGCACTGGTCCCGAGTGGGATGTAAGGCAAGGTTTTGCATTAAGCTGTATTTCAGTGATACCTTTAAGCCACCGCCGCAAAGGGAAGGTAAAAAGTCCTTCCAGATTCTCTCCCTTCATGCAATTGAACACGGCATGTGAGACTTTTAAAGGATGTCCTTCCGGGCAGACTGGAGCAGCTCTTCGAAGACTTGATCTTCAAGGTTCCTGGGAGCCTGGAGCAGCACACACTAATTGGCTGTCTCCCAGAGGCTCTGCAGATAAAGGGCTGTCAGACAGCAGCCTCCTGCTCTGTTTGTTTAGTCAGAAGCCAGCCTATGCTTTCTCACTGAGGTAGGAAACAGAAAAGCTTCAGCTGCTTTCTCTCCTACTGGCTGCTCACTTGCTGTGTTCTTCCAAAAACCACTCAAGGGTGCTCCGCCCGCCCTGGCTCTTGCCTCTTTAAGCCTGTTTCCTTCTTTGTAAGATGAGGTAAGGGTCTCTGGGGATCACCTGATACACTAGATCAGGTTCTCTCAACACTTTGAAAACCGTGCCCCATGAGATCAACGCCCAGAGGAAAAAAATCTCCTTTCTCCTCCATTCATGTATTCTTGCCCTTGACAGAGAAATGATGTAGGCTTTTATTTTCATTTACATTTCGAGAACAGTATGTTTTCTCAAACTGGGAGCTGAGTTATAGAACTGAAGGGGACCTCTAAAAACTGTACATATGGGTCTGATAAGCAGACTCTCAAGAAAAGGATTGTGCTATCGCAGTGCTTCTCAACCTGTGTGTCGCAGTCACTTGTGTGCTGGGGGAGGATGTTAAATGGCCCTTTTCTCAGGAGTTGCATATCAGATATTTACATTACATTTGTAACAGTAGCAAAATTATAGGTATGAAGTAGCAATGAAATAATTTCATGGTTAGCGTCACTACAATATGAAGAACTGTATTAAAGGGTCGTCAGCATTAGAAAGGTTGGGAACCACTGCTCTAGAGCCTTCTTTTCCTTTGTTTAGTGGTGCGTGGTTACGTTACTATTATCACTTTTGAGACAGTATCTCGCTATGTGGCCCCAACTTACCTCGACCTGAGGATCCTCTTGCATTAGCCTCCTGAATGCCGCGTTGGAGGTATGCACCACCATACTTGGCTAGGTTAGTAGTATTTAAAAGCCATGTATTTGAATTGTTTATTATTGTTTTGATCCCCGTTATGAATAAAGACTTGCTAAAATTTGTTCTATCAAAAACTGCTATGAAGATGAGTACGTTTGTAAGCGGCCTTTGGCTTCTGCTAGTGTCCATCCGAAAGCTTGAAGGCTGTTTTGTTTTGGACACCACGCTAACAGCCAGCACCATGTTCTGAAGATGATTTGGGACTTTCAAGCCGAGTGCTTTCCCTCAGAGAACTCACAGGAGGAAAAAAAAATACTTAGGATTTTTCACTTGGCAGATGATGTTTTCTAATTCCTGTAGTAGTATAAAGTGAAAGCCTTTGCCAGAGCCCAGAAGAGGGAGCGGTTAGTTACCGGGACTCTTGGGGTGGGTCACACTGGATGTTGACCTAGGAAGACTACTGAAAAGAAGTAGCACCCGTTGTTGTGTTTTATAAAAAGATAGGAGAGCTATGTTTAGTGGAGGGTGGGGTAAGGTGTGAGGGTAGGGGGTGCTTCTTCAGGCCCATGCTGAGGCATCCCTTCCCCTCTGAGGTATAGTATAGAATGGAGTTCATTCAGTGCATGGGGAGGGGAGTTGAGAGGGAGACAGAGACAGAGACAGAGAGACACGAGTAGCGGCTGACCTTGGAGAGGGGGTAAGGAGCAGAAGCAAGAGCAAGAAAGAGGAGAGAGGAGTCCGCAAGCAGCCCCTTTTATGGTGAGTCAGGCATACCTGGCTGTTGCCAGGTAACTATGGGGAGGAGCCTAGACTAAATGCTGACACCTATAAGCTGGATAAACCTTGTAGTGAAAGGTATAGAAGTAAACTAGGAAGGAGAAAATAAATAAAAGACTGGAAATTTCAGATAGCTTGACACTCAGGGTAATGCCTGGAAGACATTTACAAACAAATCAGCAGGCTCAGGAACCTGGAATGTGAAACTGACCTCCTGGGGAATCTATGGGCACAGCTCTCCAGGTTTTCTTTAATTCTGTGCTGTGTCATGTTGCCTGCATAAGTGCTAAGATGTCCTGGGAGCAATCATTTGCATCAGGAAGGAGCAGCTAGAATAAGGTGCAGCCTGGAGACCTCCAGAAACCTTCCATTGCCCCAGATAAGAAGACAGACATGAGCGTGATGTTTGGGGCTTCCTATATCAATTCAAATGGAAGCCTGGGCATACTGCTTCTAGCTTTAGAATCATAAATGAACCCTGGCTGACATGAGTAGGCATAGACTGTGTGTGCCAATCAAGGTCTCTGAAGGTGAATAGACTCAGAAGGTCCAACCTGGTCTCCTTCAATAGATGTCAGCACAGAAGGAATGGCAGATTACACACTGTGAAGGAACAGGCCAATGGACTTGCCTGCTGAAGAACCAGAGACATGCAAATTGAACCACACAGCATGTAGACAGATTTCCCCCCACCTTTGGATTGGCTAAAAACAAATAAAGGGGGTGTCATGGGGAAACAGACAGTCTCAGATTCTAAAATCAGTGTGACCATCTTTAAGAATAGTTCTGTAATATCTAATAAGATTTAGAGATACACTTACTCCGGCAGCCAGCAAATCCACTCCAAAGAAATGTGCTCAGGTGCCTTAACTCTGATTATCCAGTGTGTAACTGCATGGCTGTTGTTGTAAGCAAAGCGGGGGTGAGAAACTCAAATGCCCTTTCCCGGGAAAATGAATGCCGCGGCACAGTTATGTACGGAAATATTGCATGATGAAAGTAAGCTAACCAAACTTATTAAGAGATTTAAAAATGACTGTCCAAGGAAGATGAGCAGTCTCTCCCTTCTTTGCTGGTGTGGTGTTTTGGCCTGAAATCACTACATAACTTAGGATGACCTTGAAGTTTCATCCTCTTGCCCCTGTCTCCCAAGGCCTGGGATTACAGATGTGTGCTATCATCCTGGAATTACAGATGTGCACCACCACTGGGATTACAATGTGTGCTGCCATTGTGGTTTATATAGTTATGGGGGAGTGAATCCAGGGCCCCTGTATGGCAGGTACACTTTAACTGAGCTACATTCCCAGCCCCCAAGGGTATCTGTTTTATATATATATATCATACATATACATTACAACATACATCAGTGTTAACACATGTACACACACATGGGCCAATGAAAGTTATATAAGGGTCTGGAGAAAGAGCTCGGAGTGTAGGACCACAGAAGCACCTTGCTGTGTGCACTGCATTGTCTTCCCTTGAAGGCAGAAACCCACCCCAGGAACAGCCCATGTAATTTCCGAGTTCTTATTACTTTTCTATAGCATTTAATATCCTATTAAACCATACTCTGTCGCGCCTTCAGTCTCTCTCTAGGGTAGGTGCTCTTGTCCTTTCTGTGCTTGGAAGTAGTAACGCAGAGACATGAAGGAAATACATGGCCAGCATGTGAGCCAAGGCTGAGCCCACTCTTCCCACTGTCACAAGAAGAGAGAGGTGGGGGAACCGTGCAAGCTTCAGATCCCTCCTAGCTTTGTGTGAAGTTGCCTGTGATCGCCCACAAATAGATCAATGGATGTCACTAGCATCTTCCTATGACATGCACACCCTCCTGACGCATTCTTGCCCCTCCCCATGGGGGCACCTCCCGCAGCACCATAGACCAGCCACCATGCATTAGTTCCAACAGTGCTCCAGATGTGGAGGGTGACCATGATCACAGACCCTCCAGTCACCTCGCTTCCCCGCCGTCTTCTGATTTTCCTGCTGCTTGGTAAGATGCTCCTGAGCTGAAGCAGAAGATGCAGACAATGGTTATTTTGAGGGCCATAATTTGGTTTCGTTATCTCAGGCGATCAAAGATTGTTTAACACCAGAAATAGCTGACTAGAGCAGCTGTTCAAACACGCTTTGTGTGGGAGATAATGATGGTGCCGTGTTATGACAGCTACTTCAGAGCTCTGAGTAAAACGACTTCTAAGAAAATCCTCATTGTTGCTTGTGATGCTGCTGTTTCTCCTCCTCCTCCTCTCCTCCTCCTCTTCCTCCTCCTCCTCCTCCTCCTCCTCCTCCTCCTCCTCCTCTTTCTCCTCCATTTCCTCTATCCCTTTCTTCTTTCTCCCCCCCTCCCCATTCCCTGTCTCTTTTGCGTTTTTTCCCTAGACCAGATTACCCATCTTCCAATATTCTAAATGAACAGAGGGTAGATACAGGAGTCTTGACTTGTATCAATCAACCTTAGACAGCATTAGAATAACTTACTTAGACTTTTAGAAAAAAACCTAGCTTATTTCTCTATCAAATACATGCTGAGAAGTTTCTGGCTTCCAACCAAAGTGCTGAACCTGTGGGCCCTGCAGAATGTATTAGACCTGACAGTCAGGGAAGTCCCCGTGAGAAGGGCCAGAGATGTGCAAGGCAAGGTGTGCAGAGATTTTCAAATAAATGCAGTCAGCACTACGGGGACAGATCTGAGGGAGGGAGGGAGGGGAGAGGGACAGAGACAGACAGACAGACAGACAGACAAATTAGAAAGAGGTAACATGAGAGTTGAGAACAGACAGCATACCAATGGGATGAAATCGTGGTTGGTCAGTGTGGAGCTGGAGAGCTGGTTAGGATCACACACCACTTTGCAGAGGACCTGAGTTCAATTCCCAGCACCCATGTCAGGTGACTCACAATCTCTTGTAATTCCAGCTCCAGGAGATCTGACACTTTCTTCTGGCCTGTAGACACTTGCACTCTCATGCACACACAGACACATACATGAAATAAAAATGAAATAAATATTAAAAAATAAATCTGGTCACTGACCAAGGCATGAAAAGGCCTGAGATTTCATTATTACAGAAATTGTATATTTCTTAACTCGAGTGGCCAACAGCAGGGCTCAGTTTGCAATGTTCTGTTTGAATATCTATTGCTTTGAATTTCCATGCCAATAAAAAAAAAAAACTCTCTTAAATTTCTAACTTAATGGGATATTCCAATATTATACTGCTTATATGAAATGTTTCGGCACAGATCCTGTGATAAGTATTTGTGTATTTTTATGTTAAGTATTTATTAGTTTTTATCTAGTTCTTAGTGGAAGTTGGTGGTGCTGGGGTGAAGGCAGACTTGGAGAAGATGAGCGGACAATTCCAGTCAGCCCTAGCTGGGGTTCTGCGTTAAGCAGTTCCGTTTTCTGTATCTCTTATCGACACCTGGCGCTGTAATTAACCTTCTGATATTAGAGAGGGGCTTTCATTAGTGACCCAACAAGCATGGAGAAGAGGTAGGGAGTGAAGAGCTTCAGGCCCAGGGCTGCCAGCCAGCGGCACTGCTCTCCCATGGGAAGGTGTCTCTATATAACGATGCTCAGTAGGCACAGACGCTCGTTAGACAGTGGCTGAGCCTCGCCTCCAGCTCTCTAACCTCGGACTGAAGTCCACGTCTGAAAACAGATATGTAAGAGTTTCGGGAGATGGGGGTTTACTGCTTTCTTGGAGTAAAGAAGAAATAGATGTAGTCAACGTGCAGTTATTATCAAGACAGCTGGATTCCTGGCTAACAAGTCTCCTGACCGTGTCCATGATTTTTGGCTAGCACAGAAGGAAAACCGCTTTTCTCAGTCAGCCTTGCTTTCTGCCTCTCCTGTCGATACATCTTGCTGCACTTTCCCACCTGTGGGTGATCAAAGCAACCAGAGATCTTGAGAAAATTTGAGTCACAGTAAAGCAAACAAAAATGCATTTGTGGGTGGTGTTGTGTGTAAACCTAGCCCAAACTCCACAGGATCCACAAATTTTATTTTTATTTTTTTTATTAAAGAGTTTTAACATATTTTATCTATCTAGTTCAGAGAAAAAGAATTTTTACTTTAGTAAAAGTCGGGTGTTTTCCCCCTCATATGTTCAGGTCAGCTGACGATCAGTGTGGTCTGCGTGGAGTGAAGATGGATGCTTTGCCCTTGAACAGTGACCGAGGACGGGCATAGGCGTTCCCTGTGGTCTACCTCACATAGGCTTCTTGAATAATGATTCTAGTTCAGGGAGACGTGTGCTGCAGTGGTCATGTTACAGATGAGGAAGTCAGACCAATACGGAGCTAAACAGTCTGCCCAGCTCCACCAAAGCGGCTAGAACCCATTCCGACCCAGCACTGAGCTTTCTAGCATTCAAGCTACCAAAACCAAGTGGAGGTAGTCTGTGAGGTATTGTGTGTGCCGAGGTACTGCTTGGCGTGGTCAGAAACGAAGCCCAAGACACGGAAAGTGGCATCAGGAGAGCCCAGCGGTGGTGTTTTCTGCAGAAAACACAAGCTCTGCCTCAACAGAGCTTCAAGGCTTACTATGGCTTGCCCCAGGCTTGCCCGCTTACTGTGGCCTGTCACAGGCTTGCCCGTTTTCAGGAGGCATGCTGATGCAGTGAGCCATAGCTGGACCTCAGTCCCCCTCCTCCCAGCCCTGACCACCGTTATGTGACTCAATGCCATGCCTTGCTTCCTGCTCCCAGAGTCCTCAGAAACTAGCTAGTGATTCGATATCCTCCCCCCTTCCATAACTGAGAAACCAGTTTGAAAACATTGCCTTGTGTACACTCAAAACTGAACAACATGAGAGGCAGAGGCAAGAGGGTTGCCTCCAGAGTAAAGCCAGTCTCAGTTTGAGTTTGAGGCCGGCTGGGGCTGTACCTGGAGCCCCATCTCAGTACTCCTTTCCACACACAACAGACAAATAAAAATCACATGAAAAGTATCATATCCTAAGGTTACTTAACTGTTCTGAGTCTTAATAGCTCCTTCTGAATCCATGCCTTACTATATGTTGGGTCCTTTGTATCTTTGAGCTAATTAGAGACATTTATTTAAATGGGAATTGCTTGAGTCAACTTGAGTCACTATAATTTATCTTATAAAACAAAAGGTTTATATACCCCATTGCCGATCAGAACAACCCTGATGTGTAAGAGCACCTCACAGAGGAAACTGCTTGCCTCACAGGGAGCTAAAGAGGAAAGGCCCAAGAGCCCCAACATCCTTTAGAGCCCTCAGCCTTACTGATGTGTTAGTTCTGAGCCAGCTCTTGTGACTTCTGGCTACAGTGAGGATGTCACAGATGCCCAAGATGTGTGACCCTGTCTCATACCTGCTCACCGGAAGCAGCCTTCATGTCCACGTCACTCTCTCTCTCCTCCGTTGCAGGTGCCCTGCAGACTGTATTTGTCTTGCACACAGTAGAAAGCCAGTAGTTAGAGCTGAGTTGAACTAAATTTTTCAGGACAAAATAAAAGTTTGGCAGATTAAAATACAGGTGGAGCACCCGGGGAAACCAAATCATATACTCAAGTTTGGTTCCTACCGCTTTGTCCAGGCATGTACCAGACATAAAGATGACTAGAGCAGAGACACCAGCATGTAAGACTGATGGCTTTTCCTGTTATCAACAGGCACCCACTGAAAGCACAAAATGCCAGGGACTGTGCTAGGACTTTAGCTTATGTACTTGGGAAGCCTTCCTTTTTTCAGCTTCAGTTCCTCTTGGAGATCGCTGAAACAAGTAATATAGAGCCAACATCCTGTAAGATGAATGCTTAGATGCCAAGGTGTCAAGGTGAGAGGTGGGGCTGTCAGGAGATCCAGCTCGAGGGCCATGCTCACGCTGTCTGATGATTTGGGATTATGCCCTGGAAATCCTGACCCGTTTCCCACTTCTCCATCTTCAGGCCTCCTCGTGGGTACCCTCGATGTGGTATTGGACTCCAGTGCCCGAGTCGCACCGTACCGAATCCTCTATCAGACTCCAGACTCTCTAGTCTATTGGACCATCGCCTGTGGTAAGTCCCAGTGTTCTGTGATGCACATGTTTGGGATAGTGCTTGCTAAATGCATTCGTTTGTCAGGTTAGGGTAATGAACCTTGGTCACTTTAGCACCAAGGTGTTAATGGCTTAACATGGTGAAATTTCTCACTCTGAAGTCTCATTGCGGTCATACCTAGAGGAGAAGGAACACACAATCTGAAGGTCAGTTTACCAGGGAGGTGTGAAAGGGCGCAGCCCAGCTGAGTCCACTTCCTTCCTCAGCCATAAGTAGCACACAACATGTATGCTCACGCTCGGGCTAGAACCGCTCGGATGGACCTCACTACTGCAAGGGGAGCTGGGATAGAAGAGGAACTTGGGAGATGGAGATGTGCTTACTTAGTAACCCCTGGTGTACGTATCAGCACAGCAGCTCCTATACGTGAGATTATTCTCTCTTGGGATAGTCTCTGTGGTGTCCTGACTTACAGTACCAAGCTAGCTGAGTCTCACAGTGGGGCTAAAACATTTACTTTCACTGTTTACTTAGGCAAATAACATAAGCAGGAAAGCCAGTTTGCTGGTTTGTCTTATTATTTTATTTTGCCACCTTTTAAGTTTTTACGTTAGTTGCCTCTATTTTTAGAATCGTTTTGCATTTATAGGAAAACTGAACAGGCAGCTCAAAGACCTTCTCCATGCACCTACCAACCTTCATTCACACTATTATTAATAACCCACTCCAGACAGTAATAATAAAACGATTAATATGATATAGAAGGCCACGGCTTGCTCAGAATTCCTTAGATCTTTCCAATGTTGGTTTTTTTCTGTTCTAGAATCACATCAGTAAACCATATATCTTTCATAGCTTCTTAGGTTTGCCTTGGCTGTGGACAAGGACTATTTATTTATTTATCTACTGCACTATTAGGGATTGAACCCAGCCTTCATGTGTAGCAGTACTCCAACAGGAAGCTAGGGGAGGCTCCTTGTTGGCTATGCCGGTAGTTGGTTGGGAAAGTAGGAAAATAGTCTAGAATAATATTAAAGAGCATGGAGGGTAGAATTAAAAACAGGACAGCTGAGGAGATGGTTCAATAGGTAAAAATGCTTATCAGGACTAGAAATTGATCCCCAGAATCCACATAAAAAAGCGGGTGTGATGGGCACAGTTATAATGCTGGTACTGGAGACAGAGCGGCAGGTGGATCCCTGGGGTTCACTCCTTGACTGCTCAAGACCAGTGAGAGGCGTGTCAGGCAGCCCCTGAGAAACAGTACCTAGAGTTGTCCCCTGGCTTTCACAGGCATGCACACATACCTGTACATGCATCTGTGTATACATATATACCTCCATATACATGACTATGCTTATGATCATTCTGTCACACACACACACATACACACACATAAAACAAACTAAAACCCAGAAAGGACATTAAAGATGGCGGAGAGCCATTATAGTCTTTGACTTTATGAGCATGTGACATTTCTTGCCCCCTGGATGCTTTAGGATCCTGCAGAGGCAAGAGTCATTGGGGCTCTTGGATCTTTTTGCAGTCTTCAGGGCATTTGGTCCCCCAAGTTAGGTTTCAGTGATGTGAGGGCTGCCTTGTGTCTCAGACTTTCTTCTGGTCTACTGTCATCCCCTTTCCTGTTGATTGCCTGACATCAGTTTTTTCATTCAGTCAGCTTTGGGGCATGACCGTTCCACAGAGTAGTTCTTCCATGAACACTCACATGGGGTGGAACCTAGATCTACAAAGCTGAGTTGTTCCCTAATTATCTGCTGAGCCAAGGCTAAGGAACAGTAGGCTGTAATTGTTGGTGGAATAATTTATACCTCCCAAAGATGCAGCTCCTCTTTTCTAGTAAGTAGTGCCTGTCACAACTGCATGATCTCATTGTGATACACCCAGGACGGCTTCATCTTTTATGTATATTGATTACCCATAGTGATAGCCCAGGATTTCCTTACAGAACACTCCAAGGAAGTGACAGCCATTACAAAGTCCCGTCTACCCTCCTAATTATCCTTTCTTAAGGATTTTTGATTTGTTCCAACTTGTGTTTGAAATCTGAATTACTAATTTTCAAAACAGAAGCTCCTACCCTACAAACATGTCCTCAGTGTGCTGGCCTTTCTACTTAGAGTCTTAATGTTAAAGTGCAAGGTTGGTAATTGATAGGGAAATATGTCAGAGGCTTTTACATTTATGTGCATTTCATGAATTATTATACAAGAAGCTTAAAGAAAAGATTGGGTTCTATGGTGGTGTCAATAGGAATGCCCCCCCCCAATAGACTCATGAGTTTGAATGCTTGGCCCAGAGGGAGTGACACCATTAGGTGTGTGCCCTTGTTAGAGTAAGCATGGCCTTGTTGGAGGAAGTGTGTCACTGGGGGAGGGCTTTGAGGTCTCAGATGCTCAAGCTATGCTAAGTGTGGCTCACAGCCTCCTCCTGCCTACGATGAAGATGTAGAATTCCCCAATACCATGTCTGAGTGCACACTGCCATGCTTCTCACCATGATGATAGACTAAATCTCTGAAACTTATGTAAGCCAGCCCCAATTAAATGTCTTTCTTCATAAGAGTTTTCATGGACATGGTGTCCCTTCACGGCAGTAAAACTCTAAGTCAGGTTCACTTCCTTATAAAGACATAAGATCACAAAGTCTTATCCTACGTGTCATTGTAAGTTATCTATGAGAGTGGACTGAATGAGGGGAGCATCAGTCCCCCATGTCTGCCATCCATGGACCACTCTCTGTAGATCAGGGAGACTCTGAACTGTAAATCCTTGGTATGTGATTTGTCTTAAATTTGAGACAGAAAACTAGACAAGAGGAATTTTCTGGACCTGTGGATAAGTGTAGCTTATTGCTAACATGATAATTACCTTGCCCGGATCATTGCCAACTGCACTATTTGATGGGTACCCCTCCTACTGCACAGTCCTGAGCAGGGCCTTGGGTTGCCTGTCCATTGATTTGGTCTAACTTTGTTTTGCTAAGCCAGAATCTCATTGGGGTCTTTACAGCCATTTGGTTTCAGAATTGACAGGTCCACCAGCCATCACTTTGTCAACCATCATCTTTTAGGAGGTCAGGGAGGGGCAGGAGGGGCAGGAGGGACAAAGATGGGGTGGGAAGGGCAGGGAGGGGCAGTGTTCACATTCCCAGTTATAACTCCTTATGTAGAGCTCAACACTCATTGTCACGTCCCTGCGCTCTGTCTGGCACCATGTCAGGGGCACCATGCTGGCTTCCTGATTACACATTCACTTAGTCAGTAGCCGTAAGACCCAGAGAGTCATCAAGCAGTGCTAATGGTTCTGCAACTAATTATTTCCTACAGTAGATCAAAAAACTGTCAGCTTATTCATTTTCCTTCCACATGAGATAGACCATGTGGAAGTTGAAAGGCATTTTTAGAACCATTGTTTTAGTCTATGTAGTTCAAAGACTGTTCATGTGTGCATGTATGTGAATTTTCATGTGTGTGCAGGTACATGTGTGCTAACAGTGTATATACATATCATGAATGTGAGAGCTAGAACACAATGCAAATTGTCGTTGCTCAAGTGTTTTCAACCTTGCTCTATGTGGCCTTGATTCTCATTAGCCCGCAGCTCACCAGTAAGCTAGGCTGGTAAGCTGGTAAGCTGGTGAGCTAGGCTGGCTGGTAAGCTAGTAAGCTTAGGCTGGCTGGTCAGTGAGTCTCACAAATGTACCTGTCTCCCTCTCCCCAGTGCAGCGATTCCAGACTTGTACCACTGTGCCCAGCTTCTGCCATGTGGGTTCTAGGATACTGAACCAATCCAATCCTCACACCTCAAAACAAAACAAAAAACATAATCACCCAGTCCTCAAGGACTATTTTTATATCTTTGGGAACACAGTGACTTAAAGAAATATTTTTTTGCTTTTTTTTCTTTAATTCATATATATTCATTGCAAAAATAATAAAATATAGATAACAAAAGAGAATTAAAAAGGACAAAGCTGTAGTAGCATATCAGAATCATTGAATCTTTTCAAACCTAAGACTATAGATACATACTTTACATACTTTGTATATATTTACATTTACAGGTAAATATATACACAATGTATATTTACTATATACATTTATGTGTGTATACTATGTATTATATAAAATATATAGTGCATACATATAAGTATTTAAAAGCAAATGAAAATAAAAGTACAGCGTTGAAGACAATTTCTATATAAATAAAATGTTTTACAACATTAATATTAATAGGTACTGATTTGTTGAGCACACAACATAATTTAACTTGCCATTATAATCTCCTTAAAGAATCTAAAGTTGTTTGCTTTGTAACTGTATTCTGAACAACTGCTATCAGTGAATAGTTGTCTTAGCTAAATCTCTGGACAGTCCTTTACATCACCATAGGATAAATTTATAGAAATAGGGACTGGGAGTCAAAGACTACCCACATTGGCTCGCTGAGAAGGCTCAGTGGGTAAAGACATTTTCTGCTGAGCCAAGTGACCTCAGTTAGAGTGCAGGGACCCATATGGTGGAAAGAGAAAACCAATTCTAACCTCCTTATATATGTTTAGCACATGTGACAGGCGCCGCCCCCTGCCCTGCCCCCAGCTGCCACACACACACTCAGAAAGAGAGGGGGTGTTTAAGAAAGAGTATCTAATGTCTCCAGCCCAATTGTCTTCCAGAGAGACAAGGACCTACACTCCCACCGTTAGGTGACTTTGGCACTTAGCAAAGGATGCCAGCCACTTATCTTTAGTACTGCCAAAGCCAGACAGGCTCCCTGGAGCACTCTTGTCCAGTGATTATAGTGTGGCACGCATGTTGTTAGGAGCCATAGAGATTAGAAGCAGTTATGAAAGCATCTCATGGTCTGTGCTCAAGGAGTTTACAGACATGCTTTCCTGTGGTGACTTGGGCACAGACGCCGGGCTGCGAAGGGCAGCAGAGACCTGCTGAGTCCATGTGACTGGGCAGAGGTCCAGCAGCTGCTTTCTTTGTGTCCTCAGGGCAGAAGGTAGAAACATTTTCTGAGTCCTGTTTCAAGGGAAGACTTGGTACTCTGCTGCTGTTTGTGATAGTCCTAGCACAGTAACTCCTCAGGGCCTTCTGTGCTCTGGGTCCATGCTAAAGATGTGCCATATGCTGTCATATGAGTCTCTAGCACAAACTAATATGTCAAGTGTCATTACCTATGTAGCACAGAGGGGAAACCTGAAGCACCAAGAGGCTTACAACACCCAGCATCCCAACTGTGACCCGGTAGAGGGCTACAGCCAGCAGAGCCTTTTGTAAACATCTGCATTCTAGTCCTTCATAGGAGAAACCATGTAATAATGATTTTCAATAGCCTGGGTCCTTATGACCCTGGAGAGTCTGACCTTTGACCATATGACCTTTCACCTTATGACCCCGGAGAATTTGACCTAATCCTGTGCATCTCTCGGTGTGCCTCTTTTCTAAGGTTCACTGTATCTGGCCATGCCAACAAGCACAGATGGAGCTGTGGGGTGGCGGGCACTTGGTTGGCACTCACCCTGCAAGGTGCCCTTGATACGATAGCATCTACAGCTCATGAGATTAGTGACCTTGACAAAGAAGGGTTCAGGTTTTCAGTGAGAAATTCATGCAATTTGAAGAATAACCAGAGTATGAGAGGCTCAGGGGTTTGTTTTAAATATTCTTAAAGAAAATTTTCCATTATTATTTAAATTTATCACTCCGAAGGGCTAAAGATTCTGTCAAACTCTTCAAGTTGATTAGTTTCCTAAATATTCCAAATAATCATTGGATTTTGTGTTTTGAAAGAATTTCTTGCTTTCTAATCTGTCTATAGACTCCCTCATAGTTTCCACAGGGCTAGTCTGAGATGGGAAAGAAGGTACCATTATTGTTCATATGTGTCCATTTCACATGTAGAGAATTTGAGATGGATTTTAAAAACTGTCTAAAGATAGCCAAGTAATGATAGCCAAGTGCAGTGTCCCAGGTTAATTTGAGTTGCCATAGCATTGCGTGGTCACCATGGGCTTGCCCTTGGCCCAGAGTCATGGGAAGTGTCTATGATAACAAAGATCTGCTCTTTAGGGTCTCACACAACTGCTTTGTGAGAAGCCTTCTCATTCCCCTTTACGAGAGCCTACGTTTTACAATTTTATTGTTTACTGCAATCCTTGGGACTGAACCAAGTGCCTCGTAGGTGTTAGCTGAACACCCTTGTCAGCCCTATATAAGCCATTTGGGTTCTAGCCCTAAAGTAAAAGAAGGTGAGCTTGGGTTCCTTTTTATTTTGTCTTTCCTCTAACAGTGATCCTGAAGTCCCTCCAGCATGCCTGTCACTGTCCAAGATATTTTAGTTTTGGAGACCAGAGATCTGAGTACAGTTGCCGATAACACCACATCAATCACCTTCTTTTGTTGCAAATCAGCTATCGATATCTTGAATTACTTGTGACAAAGAATGGAGAAAATGGGCATTCTTGAGATCTCAATTAAAAGATAACTTGGGGATCGTAGGCAACACCCAAAGAATCAATGAAATCACAGCCTGTCTCCTCAGTGTGGAGAGAGGAAGTACATGCAATCAAGATATGTAACTGTGGGTAGTTCATCTATGAAGCTTCCCCCCCCATAAAGGAATTTTATTCTCGAATTGTGTAACCTCATCCAGACTGTCATCCTGTTATGCCCTGCAGGGTCATTACATAGATTACAAGCCTAGGATGGCTTATTTAGAGGTTTCCAAGTGAGGTGACATGTGTTTCTTAGTAACTGACAGAAATGTAGTGACTCAGTTAGAAGCTACAGTATGATCTCATCTCTGTGTTTCAAGGCAGCTGTGTCGGGAGGGGTGGCTGCGGTCCTCAACCAACGACCGACTTTCACATCTCATTCATAATTGAGCAAGGTTCATTATGTGAGATGGCTTCATATCATCTCCATGGGCACACCACGGCTCACCCAGGGGTGGAGCTTATCCACAGAAAGCTCACATCATGACAAGATCTATGTCGCCCCGTAAATTGCACAGTCTAGAAGAGAGAAGAGCCCATACATCATACATTGACCCATGTCAACCCCAAACCAGTCTGAACTAACCTAGTTCGAATAATCTAGAGCATAGGACTTGCTCTTGGATGTCCTTATGTTTGTCATCTTGTGTCTCTTCTCTGGAGGATTGAAGTCAGAACTCCGGGAATGGCCGTCAGTCTCCTTTGCTGGTGTTGAAAGCCGGTGAACTAAGCTTGGTTCTTAGTGTGTTTGGCAAAAAACTTGACATCTGTTGCTGTCCCCTCTGCATTCATGCAGGTGGCTCCAGGAAGGAGGTTACTGAGCACTGGGAATGGCTTGAACAGAACCTGCTGCAGACACTCTCCATCTTTGAGAATGAGAATGACGTCACCACGTTTGTAAGAGGAAAAATACAGGTAGCAGTGTTTTCCTTTTGTTTTGGATGAATATTATTGAAATATGTTCTATGCAGTATAAAATTATCGAAGGATTAAAATATATTCTTAAAGCCTTTTAATTAGAAAAATCTAAAATTTACAAAAATTTTGCAAAAATTCTAACTATATATAACCCACCTATGTGCCCTTTGCTCAGACTTAACTAACATTCCGCCCCACTTGCTTAAGATTTTTTTTTAATTTATTTACTTTTGTATGTGAGTACACTGTTGCTGTCTTCAGACACACCAGAAGAGGGCATCAGATTCCATCACAAATGGTTGTGAACCACATGTGGTTGCTGGGAATTGAACTCAGGACCTCTGGAAGAGCAGTCGGTGCTCTTAACCAGTGAGCCATCTCTCCAGCCCCATGCTTAGGATTCTCAAGGCTAACATTTGAGAGGAGCTTCCTCTTCAATCCTTCAGTGTGTGTTTTCCAATAATTATATTTAATGAAAAAAATAAACTGAATACTATTTAGCAATGAATATAACTATCATTATCACATTGCCTTAATGCTTAGCATATATTCTAGTTTTAAAAGTAGAATTATTTATTTTATGCATATAAGTGTCTTGCTTGCATGTGTGTATGTATGTGTACCATGTGTGTGCCTGATGCCCTCCAAGGTAAAAAGAGAGCACTGGAGCACCTGGAACTGGAGTTACAGATGCAAAAGAGCTCCCATATGGGTGCTGAGAACCAAACCTGTCTTCTGCAAGAGCAGACAGTGCTATTAACCACTGAGCCATCCCGGTCCCGTACATTCTAATCTAGATGGGTTGAGTGGACCCTTGATAGCTTTGGTTTTTCTATCTATGAGGGAATTGAATTTAGCTAGCGTCTCTTTAATCTTCTTCAGTCTAGACCATTTCCACAGCCTTTCTTTATGTTTCATGACATTAATGTTGTTAAAGTGTGCACTTCTGGTTTTCATAGAAGGAAATGTCATTTGCGGTTCTGTCAGATGTCTTTCTGTGATCAGATTCAAGTTTTGTCTTCTAGACAAGGTGCTACTTTGTAAGCGATCTTCTGTCCTCCCCAGCCTGTTGTGTCTCACCAGATTATAAATCCATTCACAGCCTTAGCCAATTTTTTTCTGCTGTAGAATTCATACATTTATGCTTACAAATAATGATATTTTTATAAGAAATATTTTAAACCACAAATACCACCCCCTTTTTTGTCAAAAGTTCACTCTGGGTATAGTATCAGTTACTGACTTTTAAAAATCTGAATAGTTCTTCAATGCGATAGTTTGCAAATAGTGGTTTTATTAAGGAAATAGACATCAACAGACTACTATTAGCTTAACTGTAGACTTCTGTATATTATCATTTTGAAAATTCCACGTCCTTTCTCAAATCACAGTCTAGTTCAGCATCCTAGGCTTCCTTCATGTCCTCATTCTTGTGGGGTCTCTGTATTTGGTGTGTGTGTTGAAATTGGTTCAGTCTACCTGTGCTTGGATATTTAGATGCCATCCAACATCTGCAACTGTACTTCTGCTCCATTTCTTACTGCATGGATTTGTGTTTGCATTTGACTGAGGTTGTATCGTTAGGGTGAACTGCCAGATAGAAGGAAAATGTGTGTGCTGTCCTGCTAACTATTCAAGCTCTCCTCCAGGGTGCAGTACCAGTTCAGACTCCCATCACCTGTGCCAGCATCATCTTCCCCGAAGCTCCTCCAGTAGTGCAGATTCTCCAGCTTCCCAATTTCTGCTCACCTTACAGGAGAGGAAGATGGCTTCCCTGGTGCTTGACATCTTTGTATGAGAACATGGGTTGGGTTTCCCATGGTTAAGAGCCACAGTTTGTCTATACACTGCTGTGTGCATACTTTCTTTAACTTTTATAGGATTTTGGGACCTTACTTTTCTTGAATTTGTATGTTTTGTGTATGTGTGTGGGCATGTGCGGCACGCGGCGCGCGCGCGTGTGTGTGTGTGTGTGTGTGTGTGTGTGTGTGTGTGTGTGTGTGTGTGTAGGCCAGAGGTTATTTTGGGGTCATTTCTCAAGTGTTTGTTTGTTTTTATTTTTTAAAGACAAACTTGTCTCTGGCCTGGGACTTGGATGTCCACTGAGCTTGGAGATCCAGGGATCCACCGTCGCTTGTTTCCACAGCGCTGGGATTCTTGCTGTTCCACGCTCGCGTTTCTTTCAGCGGGTTGTTGGGGTTGAATTTAGGCCCTTGTTCCGCAAGGCAAGCACTTTACTAGACGAGCTATCTTTCCAGCCCCCTTGACTTTAATGTCATCATTATTTTTATCGAAAGACATTGCCTTTTGTTGGTGGCACACATGTGCAGTAGCTATTTATCCTGTTTGTCATTTGCTCACCTTAATTTTTGCCATGCAAAGTTGTAAGGTGACTTTCCTTGTGCATCAGGAGAGGTTCTCAAAATGATCATTTTTTCTGTTTTAGCAACTGTGTTTTTAGACATGGTTTTTTTTTTAAAAAAAAAAAAAAAAAACAAACCCTTTTAGACCCAGAGTAAGAAGGATTCTAGGAAGTGGTCTGACAGATACTGATCATAAAATCCCTATGTCCTCTTTCTTCTATTTGACTAAACTCTTCCACCAGCACATAATAAGGAAGCAGAGTCTGAGGTGTTTGAAGTGACTGATTGGACATGGCTATATACAGCTCCACAATAAACTGAAGAAAGCACATACAATCCCTCCTGCCGATCCGCAGACTCGACTTCCTTCAGAATGGATGCACATTCTCTGTAGGTTCTATTGAATGAGACTAAAAGGTGGTGATGGAAGAAGGCCTTAGAGCAGTTATGTGTGTGTGTGTGTGTGTGTGTGTGTGAGAGAGAGAGAGAGAGAGAGAGAGAGAGAGAGAGAGAGAGAGAGAATTGAGAGTTTCACTGTGTTGATAAAACTCCGTTTCTATGTATATTTATGTGTGTGAATATAGAGATCAGGAGAGTTTCTAATTATATCAAGTATGAGGGGCTGGATGAGAAAGCGCAGTCAGCTGAGGTGGAGAAGACACCCAGACAGGGAGCAACATGGGTAACCAGGGGCCACCTCCCAGCCCTGCCTGCCTGTGAGACTGTCATCTCCTCTGGTCATCGCATAAGAGGTAGAGGAAGAAACCGAAGGTCTGAGGGACAGTAGTTAGATAACAAATGAAGGAAGGACAAATTACGTCAAATAGTTTTTCTTTCCACTACATTAAATTTGTCAGGTTTATTTCCCCTGAAACCGTTTATGAGGGGAAATTCCCATTAATGCAATTATGTGTGAACGAATGCCATTTGTGTGTAAATGAATGGCTTACTGGTTCAGATTGCCCAGTAATTAAGGGAACCAGCAGGTTTATTTGTTATGAGATCCTAATTAACTTTTATAAATTATAAATGTAATAACTATACAGGGAACAGGAATTCAAGTGCATTTTGTAGAGTTCTTTCTGGATGTTCAACATGTTGACATAATGATAGGACGCCACGCTCCTATGATTTGACTCTCTGCTTGTTTTGTTCGTTGACCCGTATCCACCATAGCTATATATTTATAGTTGTTTTACTAACAGAATATAACTCCATAATTGACTTTACTTTGCCTTTCTAGAAGTTACCTCTGCTTCTAAATTAGCAGAGGACAACCAGACACCTGGCTTTTTGCCACAAATTTATATTTCTCCAATCTCCTTTGTGATATATAGAGATTAATAGATGAAATAATTAAAATTCTTTAATAACTCAAAATATTTTAACAGACCTTACGTACATGCTGTTACATCAGAATCTTCGTGTACTTGCTTTCATGCTTACGATTTTATACAGACGTATTTTATTATTTTAATCATGTATGTGTGCTTGCACCTGTATGTAGTATGCACTCAGGAGTGCATGTGTCTGCAGAGCTGAGTCACAGGCAAGTGTGAGCCACATGATGTGTGTGCTGAGAAGCAAACCTGAGCCATCCCTCTAGCCTATTGTTGAAATGCATCTTAATGTTTTTGTCTTTGATTATGAAGCTAAATTTGTTTTGTTTTATGTGGATTCATGTTGTTTCCTTTTAAGACTAAGTCTGTACTCCTGGTGTGTCTGGGACTTACTATGTAGACAAGACTGGTCTTGAACTCACAGAGATCTGTCTCTGCCTCATAAGTACTGAGATTAAAGTATACACAATATCTAGCCTTTGGTATACCAAGTTAATTTCACCTTTTAAGTTTACCTTTACATATTTAAATATTAGGCATCTAATTGTTAGATATATCAAATTTCTGACATTCTCAGGAGCTGTTGCTTAGAAGCAGAGTGGTTTCTTTTAGATTAAGTAGAGCCCACAGAACTTAGAGGAGAGAGATATTCTACCCCTGTGTTCACTGACCTGATCTCCTGGCTGAACATTCACACAAAAGCCAAGGAAGGCTTTGGCATTCCAGACTCTCTTTTCCTAAAGGTGGGAAAGTTGAAAGTGGGAGCCATTGATAGTCTGTTGATGAATGTACAGTAGGCCGATCAAGTTTCAAGCTACCGTTTCTTAGTTTCATACATTCATAGATCTATTCATGCTTTAAAACATTTTTAAATTAAGTAACATTCTAGATGTTGGTATTTAGCATAATGTTTTTGTACCCAAACTACAGGTCTTTACCTGTGGTCTGGTGTACCTCCTTTAGTTTCAATGCTCTCCCTATTCTGACTTTGGTAAGAGACCTGCCACAGTGGCCTAGAACAACAAATATAAGCCCACTTGAGGTTTCTGGGATGATTCCAGGCCATGATGGTTGCCTAGGAAACCCTGATGCTGCTTCCCATTGCTTGGATTATTCTCCTTCTCTTAGTTGTGTTTTGGGGGGTGGGAGGTTGGAAACAGTTTAACTCTGTAGCACAGGCTGATCCAGAATTTACTATGTATCCCATGTTGGCCTCAAACTCATCAAGATTCTTCTGAACTCTTCTCACCCTGTGATCCAGTGCCCTCAGGCTGCCTCTGGTTGTCTGATGTCCCTCACATAACTCTCGACTGAAGCCCATTCATGTCCAGAGTAGCCTAGGTCCACCTCCTTGGCCTGGCAGGAACTTCACATCTCTGTCTCTTCAGAGGAAGTCAATCTTATCTTAGATAGTCTCCCAGTGAAAAAGGTGGCTTCTGATGTCAGTCATACTGGGCGGTGACAGAGTCCACAACTGAAACTTAACTTCATAAGTGTAGCTCACTATGAAACAATGCAGATTCCACAAATCCACAACAGGTACCATACAATAAAAAAAAATCAAAATATGGCTCCCTAAGATATACTCATAGATTCTAATTTGGAAGCACAACATATTCTCCAGTAAGAATATTATACTGATTACTCTTTAGACATTAGGCATTTGTAAAATGTTCAAGACAATGTTAGTGTTGGAACCCATATTTAATGGTTGATCATATATATGAATATATATATATATGTATACATATATATCATAATATATATGTATGATATAAATATAAACAGAATCTGTCCACCAAAGTATACTAAAAGAGTGTAGAACTGAGAACTTTTAGATGGAATTAGCCGTTGCTTAGTTTCACAGGGAGGGAAGGCTGCCTAGGGAGGTAATGGTCAGGGAACCATCCTAAGATGGATTCAACACAGGCTTAGGTAGGAATGTTCTCAAGTCTTGTTTCAGAACATGGCTGTTTACAAAACAACCTGAGTGGGGAAGTCGCAGCTGTGATAATTCTGGCTTGTGTTGGGGTCACGGGATGTCTCTGAAGGTAGAATAGATTGAGGTATGGGGTTGTGCTCACACAGGGAGTCCAGTGTTTGCTGTCAGCTATGTCCAAGATGTTCAGTCACTTGAGTGGTGATGGCAATTTTTGGAAGACTGAGGCTTTCCCTTCAGCCACCATCCCTCATGGCACCACTGCAGGCCACAAGGTGTGGCAATGGCCATAAAATTCTGGAAACGATTTCAAGATAGGAAGCAGAGAATCACCATCACCAGTTCTGAGTGTGAGGACAGAAATCATAGCTAGGAGGTAGGAATTAATTAAACCAGACTTGGGGAGTTGGCGTGGTGACTGAGACAGAGACAGAGGGAGTCTCAGGATGACGGGACCACAGAGGAGAAGGTGACAGTTATAAAGGACACCTGTAGGCCCAGAGGGAACCTGGGGCTGGCTGGGGCAGGATTCTCATGGGAAATTCTTTAGATACAAGGAAAGAAAACGTTACAGTGTCAGTTGAATTCAAACTGAACTTGATCCAGTATTTGAGCTACTTAGGTTATGGATAATAAAGATGTAGTCGAATTGGTTTTTTAATTAGTTTTTTTCACATATGCCAGTGAATCCTGTGCACCATATCTGTGCCTGGTGCCTGTGGAGGCCAGAAGGAGAAGCTGAGCCCCTGGAACTGCAGTTATGAATAGTTGTGATTCACCATTAAAGTTCTGGGACTCTCACCCTAGTCCTCTGCAATACAAGCGCTCTTAACTGCTGAGTCATTGCTCCAGTTTCCAAAATCAGCTTCCTTGGTTGTGTGCATGCACCACGAGGGACACACACACACACACACATCTGTGAGTAGGGTACATGTGTATGGATGTATACGTGTGTGAAGGTCAGAGGGTAGTGTTGGCTATGCTCCTCAATTGTTCATGAGGGACAGGGACACACGCGTACACGTGGGTAGGCTGTGTGTTTATGGATGTATACATGTGTGGAGGCAGAAGGTAATGTTGGCTATGCTCCTCAATTGTTCTCCGCCTTATTCTTTGAAACAACATCTTTCACAGTAATCTGGGTCCGTGATGTCACTAGACAGGCTGACCCTAAAGCACTGGGAATCTTCCTATCTCCACATCCCTGCAGAGCGAGCATTACAGGAATGGCCTCCACAGCTGGTTTCCATGTAGGTTCTGGGCAATCAAATTTAGGTCCTTGTAGGTCCTCATGTTTGCTCAGCAGCCGCTTTACTAGCTGACCCACATAGCTATCCAGCGCCCCCACCACCAAATTTGTCTTAAGAAGATGTTTGAGGGGACTCTTCAGGCTGTGTTGAAAGAATGAGAACCCGATAGATAGCCCCAAGGCCAGGAGCTGTGGATATAACGATCCTGTTAAGTTTTTATCCTAAGGATACCGAAGGACTCAGTCCTGCCTAGGAAAATCCCAGAGTTTTCCCAAGTTCACACAGGTACAAGTGACCCCCTGAGACCTGAATTCACAGCTGCCATGCCCCGACACACGGGCTTTTCAGGTGATAATGAGATCAGAGAAACTGAAGATGAGGTAAGGGCAGATTTGACAATTACAAAGTCAACCATGAAATTTGAGGGAGCTTTTTTTTAAAAAAAAATTCGTTGTGTGTGTGTGTGTGTGTGTGTGTGTGTGTGTGTGTGTGTGAAAATCTACACATATGTGCATTGTCATGTATGCCATAGTAACCGTGGAGAAGTTGGAGGAAAACTCCCCTCTACCATGAGGGTCCTGGGGCTTGAACTCAGGTAATCAGATTTGGCAGCAAGTGCCTTTAGCCACAGAGCCATCCCTCCAGCCTAACAAAGCTTCTTCTCTACAGAGATGCACAAAAACAGTCTCTAGGAAATTGCAGAGGATCTGACTAACAACAAAATGGTTTCTCAGGCTAGCAGAATGAGTCAATAACATTTAGATTAGACCAGTGTCTTAGGGTTTTATTGCTCTGAAGAGACACCATGACCAAGGCAACTCATACATCGGGACAACATTTAATTGGGGCTGGCTTACAGGTTCAGAGGTTCAGTCCATTATCAAGGTGGGAGCAGGGCAGCATCCAGGCAGGCATGGTGCAGGAGGAGCTGAGAATTCTACATCTCAACAGGAAAGCTGCTAGGAGCAGACTGTCCTCAGGCAGCTAGGAGGAGGGTCTCACAGCCCACCCCACAGTGACACAATTCCTCCAATCAGGCCACACCTGCTAATAGTGCCACTCCCTGGGTCAAGCATATTCAAACCACAACTTGCTCTGCAAATATTTTATCTCCTGGGCAGCTGTCAAAGAATCTTGAGTCTAATTAGGTTCCGTTCTCATATTCCCTTGTCTTCAGCTCAGATGACTGACTCCTCAGGTACTGCGTCTCAAGACAGATGTCCGTTAGTGACTTAATTCAGCCTCGCCTCCCTTGGCCTTCTATGGTGAATTGTTTTTTTTTGTTTTGTTTTGGGTTTTTTGTTGTTTTTTGTTTGTTTTTGAAAAAGCTAGAAGTTGACTCTGTCTTGATGTGCTTACTAAAAACTAAGCGGCAAGATGCTTATATTTCCTTATTTTAAAATAAAACAGCTTAATTTCTAGTAAACATAAGAAATTAACCAATAACCAATGGACATGTAATAAAATACTTTGACTGTCTTTTAGTACACAATGTGACTGGGTAATTGGCTAGGCATGGAGGCTCCTGGGAGGCTGACACGGGAGGAACACAATTGAGTTCCAGTCCAACCCGGAACTATAGGGAAGCCTGGAATCCGATGGGTTGGTTGCCTTTGAAGATAATTGATCATTAAAACAAATCTGGTCTTAGGACGTGCTTCATTCCAGTATGTTCAGATGTAGGCATTACCCCATCTGTTTGCTTTGTCCCCAATCAGGGCATCATTGCAGAATATAACAAAATCAACGATGTGAAGGAAGATGAGGATACAGAGAAGTTTAAAGAGACCATCATGAAGTTCCATAGGCTGTTTGGGATGCCTGAAGAAGAGAAACTTGTCAACTATTACTCGTGTAGCTACTGGAAGGGCAAGGTTCCCCGGCAGGGCTGGATGTACCTAAGCATCAACCACCTGTGTTTCTCCTCCTTCCTGATGGGGAGGGAAGGTGAGTGGTCTAGCGCTTCAGTGGGAGCCTTTGGAAAGTCCCTGAAGCCTTCCCTGAACTCATAAACCAAATCAGAATATCAAAAACATGTATATAGAGGTGAGTCAAGACTGCTTCCTGACTATTTAATTAGTAAATTCAATTAGGTCCAATTTAACAACTGTAAACAAATTATTCATTGAGTACTAGAGGTTCACTCAAGGTATCGTTGTTTCAGTAGATATGATTTCAAGTCTCATAATTCTGATCCCAGAGTTCATGTAGTACAAGTTATAACTAATGAATGAGACAATTAAAAACAGGCCAGGAGCTCAGAAGAGTTGGGCAGGTTGAGGGGCGGGACTGTGAGCTCATCGTATCTGGAAAGACACTGAAGTAAGTACTAACTCTCGCTTGTTGCCCATGCTCAGCCAAGCTGGTGATCCGCTGGGTGGACGTCACTCAGCTGGAGAAGAACGCCACGCTCCTGCTGCCAGATGTGATCAAAGTAAGCACACGGTCCAGCGAGCACTTCTTCTCCGTGTTGCTCAACATCAGTGAGACGTTCAAGCTGATGGAACAGCTAGCCAACATAGCCATGAGGCAGCTCTTGGACAATGAAGGCTTTGAACAAGACCGCTCCCTGCCAAAACTCAAGAAGAAATCTCCCAAAAAAGTGTCTGCTCTGAAACGGTGGGTGAGAGAACTGTTAGATAGAGCTCAGGAATGGAAAACCTTTCAATGCACTTGGACACTGAGTTCTGACCAACTTCCAGCTCATGAGCACTTTCCTGAGTGTAGATACAATAGGGAAAGGCTGCCTGAGGCATGCCAGGCCAGCGAGAGAGATAGACATGACCGTTTCCTCCACCCTGTGGCGGGATCTCTGCTAGTCCTAACGACAGAGTGCAGTGGGCTCACACCAACCTCAGGTGACCTCAGTGGAGCTGCTCTGAGCTGGGGTCATGGGTTATAGAAAGTGCACATTTGGGGGAGAAGAATCACATGGAGGAAGCCCAAGGGAGAAACACGAAGAGCAGCAGGTCAGCGGCCAGGGCGTAGAGTGAGGAGATGCAGGGAGGGGTGGTATGGATGGTATGTGGGATCGAGCCAGGATGGGGTGAGGGAAAGCCAAAGCCTCTTGATGTTGATGAGAAGGGAAATGAGTCAAGGAAGAGTGTCTCCAGAGCGTATGAGGGGTGAGTGGAGTTGCCTACAGGACATCAGGATGCAGGCTATTCCTCTAAGGTACATAAAGCTGGAAAGTGTTGATATGCAAGTGGGAAAGGGAGTCGGAAAAGAGGAGCTCATGGTTGGAATGTCTTTGGGGTTCTTTTGGGTTTTGACATCCTAGTAAACAACAGATTTATTCATTACAAAAATGAACTATATACCTAGCAAAAGTCAAAAGCAAGGAACAGAGGAGACATCGAAGGCAGTTGACAAAGAAGGGATGCTTTTGTTTTAAGTTTGCAAAATATTTGATGCTATGTGGCTTTTTCTACAGAGACAAGGACAAATGTCTGTTTATCCCAGGTTTGGCACTAATGACAAACCAAAGAAATGACACCCAAATCTAGCTTAGTCAACTAGTGAGCTTACTGGGGTTACTCACAAGAGCTTGAGTTTGTCACTGGGAAACCCAGCCCAGGGTGAGCATCACCTCCTGAGACTGCACCCCTGGAGGATGCTTGCATAGCGTCAGTGCGCCCCAACAGCTCAGCCAGATGGACAGCACCCCTCCTAGTGTTGTTACTGTTCCTATAATCCTGGGAGGGGCCTGGTGAATGTTGTCTTATAAGATTGCTGAGCTTGGAAGTCTTGTTTACTTCCTGGGTCCTGTATGTTCTGTTTACTTCCTGAGTCTTGGGAATTTTCCTCCTCCCTTTGGATGTTGCAGTTCAGGGAAAGTGGTATACAAAAAAAAAAAAAAATAAAAAGGCCCTGACAGGAAAACTTTGTTGGAGAGACGGGGTAGGTACCATAATGAAGAAGCCTAAGGATAAAGCGGTTTCCAAGTGAGATCTCTATAGGACGTGAAGTATGCCAATGTGTGCAGCTCCAGAGCTGATGAGACAGACGGAGCAGAGGCAGGCTGTGGGCTCTTCTGGTTCACTGTCTGTGGGGAGCCGAGCCAAGGGCAAATTAGACCTTAGGTGGGAAATAGGTGGGATAGAGAGTTCCGAGCAGGAGAAGGGTATCATCAGCAAAAACACTAGAATGTCAGCCGAAGCCTCAGATGAGATCCAGGACCTTTGTGTCTGGAAGTTCCCTGGTCTCTTCACCTCCCCTGTAGGTCAGAGCAGAGAGTGACACCCAGCAGATGTTTTGCTGTTCATGCTATAGTTATTAGGTCTTTCAGGGCTACACAGAGAAACACTGTCTTGGGAAAACAAAACAAATAAAATCAAACAAACAAACAAAAAAGGTAAATCTCCAAGGATGACTGTGAATAGAAGTCTAATGGCCTCTTTTGGAATTCTTGCATTATTTAGAAAGAGAATGAGCTTGTGTTTTCAGTCCTACTTGGCCCTAGTTTTTTAAAAAAAACATTTACAGTTATTAATTGTAAAATGACTAGATTTTACTATAGTAAAAGTATGTACTCTGAGTTGGAGTCCCACCAATATAGAGCCAAGGATTGGAGAATGGGTCTGGAAAGACAGAGGCAAGGGCTGGGGACCCTCCATGGCCGTGGTTATAAAGCATCGCTGCATCTTTCATGGTGACCTGAACAGCAGTTATTGGCTTGTAGTGATCTGGATGCCAGGGCGAAGAGCGAGCGATACCGCGCCCTTTTCCGGCTGCCCAAAGATGAAAAACTAGACGGACATACTGACTGCACCCTCTGGACTCCGTTTAACAAGATGCACATTTTGGGTCAGATGTTTTGTCTCCACAAATTACATCTGCTTTACCAGCAAGGAGGAAAACCTCTGCAGCCTCATAATTCCACTCCGGGAAGTAAGTGTCAAGTGTCATCCATATTTTAGGATGTCCACTTATAATACTTTTTTGTGTGTAAAACAAGAATTTATTTATTTATTGTGCATGTATGCATGTGTGTGAGTGTGTGCGTGCGTGTGTGTGTGTGTGTGTGTGTGTGTGTGCATGTACCATGCTCACAGGTGGAACCCAGTGTCAGTAGGCTTCCTCTGTTGTCTCTGCCTGACTGCTGTAAGCAAGGTCTCTGGCTAAACCGAAGCACTCCAGTTCAGCCTCACTGGCTGCCAATCAGTCCCTGAGATGCACTTGTCTCTGCCCCCTGTGCTGAAGTTCTAGACAGATGCGGCCACATAAAGACGAGCTTTATGTGGGTTCATGGCATTCAAACCGTGGTCCTTGTATTTATATATACGAAGTCCTCTTACCCACACCAAGCCATCTGTCCAGGGCTTTTTCTTTAACATGTTTTTGCCATCAGTGAGGACTGGTGGTGCCTGGGTGGGCGGTGTAGGAGTTGGAAGACCTGTGAGCTTCAGTCCTTTTCAGTTAAGCTAAGGTGATCAGAGCTTTCAGGCTCACCACCATGCTACGAGCCCCATGGAATATTCATGTTCCATTCTGCTGCTCTTCTCTTTGATTTTAAAGTATTACTTGCATAACCAAATCCTTCCTTTTCCTTATATTTTAAGAGTAATGTGTTATTGTCTTAGCAAATTTGCAAAAAAAATACAGATAATAAGAAGACAAAATTCCCACCTAGCTTCATAATTTGGAGACAAGCACTGCTGAGCCTGTCAGATGGGCTTTTCAGCTTTCCAGTGCATTATCATGGATACGTCACATAATTTAGATATAAACATAAGAAGCTAGTTTCATTTCCTCTTACAGTAGGTATGCCTTAAGTTATTTTCCAAATCATTAAATAGCCTTCAGCAATGTAACTTTTAATGACTATATACTATTCCATTAAGTGTATGTACAGAATTCATTCCTGTTTATCCATGGCTGTGGCTTTTCATTGCTGCTGGATTTCCCCAGTCACATGTATGATTTCATCCAGTTATAGATTACCAATTCCCTGAAGCTGAATTGGGGATCAAAAAGAACACAAAATATCAACAACTGACATGTTCTCTTCACTTTATCAGAGGTATAGCTGAGTAGTATTATAACATATTTTGAGGTCAGGATAACTTATTAGGGTGAGTTTGAGAAGATCATATGTTTGTACTTAATGGTAAATGGGCTTCATAATTTTTCCCTTCAAATTCACCTTGGTTGAATTAGTGAACTTGCAAATTCACTTAGTTCTAAGCATAATTTGTTTTAAAAAGTGTATGTGCATGCGTGTGTGCATGCGTGTGTCTGTGTCTGTGTCTGTCTGTGTGTGTCTGTGTGTCTGTGGTGTGGGCTATGAATGCCACAGCACGAATGTCCATCCAGGTCAGAGGATAACGCTGAGGAGGTGATTCTCTCCTTCTAACTTCACGTTGGTTCCGTGGTGGAACTCGGGTCTCCAGGCTCGGATGGCAGCTTCTTTACTTGCTTCTGAGGCATCTTGCTAGTCCCTTAGCACGGTTTCTTTTACCAGATTCTGCCTGAGTGTGGCACAGCAGTTACCTGGAACAGCAAGGGGTAAAGAACTGACCCATAGCTATGCCAGTGTGCAGTGTGCGGGGTGCAGTGGCCAGACCACAGAATGAAGAGGAGACTTTAGATAGAAAGCTGGAGCTATAGTGGACACACCACTTAATGTTTGCCCTGAGGTTTGTTTTTTTAATATGCTAAAGAAATACTTTTGCCGGGCGGTGGTGGCGCACGCCTTTAATCCCAGCACTTGGGAGGCAGAGGCAGGCGGATTTCTGAGTTCGAGGCCAGCCTGGTCTACCAAGTGAGTTCCAGGACAGCCAGGGCTATACAGAGAAACCCTGTCTCAAAAAACCTAAAAAAAAAAAAAAAAGAATAAGAAAAAGAAAAAGAAAAGAAATACTTTTAGTACATTAGTATTTGTTTGGGGTTGATGAAAATCCTGTTAAAAACCATTGTTATTGAACTTGGTAGATAGCTGTCTGTAAAGCACTTTATTTGCAAGCATGAAGATCTGAGTTTGGACTCTCAGGACCTATCTTTAAATTCAGGCACGGCAGTATGCTCCTGTTCGGGAGGCAAAGGCTGCAGGTCCCTGGCACTCCCTGGCCAGCCAACCTAGACAAATTGGTGAACTCCCAGTTCAGTGAGCAGCCTCCAAAAGTAAGGTAGAAAGTGATTGAAGGAGATATTCCTGGGAATCCACTTCTGATTGTCCCCATGCCTGTGTTCACGTGGGCACACATGCGCACATGAACACACAAAAACATATTCACAAATGTGCACACACATACACACACACACACACACACAGAGAGAGAGAGAGAGAGAGAGAGAGAGAGAGAGAGAGAGAGAGAGAGACTCTGTAGGTGCACAGATGTTTACATCCTGTCTGCTCAGGAACAAGTCCTTGAAAACATTAGCTGCCAAGTTCTGGCGTCTATGAGATGTACCCAGTGGACTGGTGGCATTTTGAAAGCCATCATAGCCTTTACTTAATAAAAGGAGCCAGCATTGGAATTACTTTATTACTGATGATACAGCAGCTAGGAGACCTGTCTCCTTTGACTCCATGAAATTTTAATGAAAAATGGGAATTCCTTTTCAATTCTCAATCTTGGCCACGTTGGCATCCTGAGCCAGTTATTGCTGCCGACCTGTGCCCAGCAAGATGTCCGGCAGCATCAGATGAGGCAGCTGTCGCTTCTCCACCAGTGACAAACAAATATGCCTCTGGTTGCTAGAAAATGTCCCCTAGTTTGGAAAAACTCAGAAAGATCATTCTATTTCCTGTTAGAGACTCTAGTTTGATTTGTGTTTTATTGTTGGAAGGATCTCCATTTGTCTGAGACATGGATGGCTTCCCTAGAGAATAGGGATCTGAGTTCCTTGCTCCTTCGGCAGGGGCTGCCTTCCCAGTCCTTCCCACTCGGTACCCGCTGCCTCCTGTTTCCCCAGGTAACCATCGTGGAGAAGGCCGACAGCTGCAGTGTGCTCCCCAGCCCGCTGTCCATCAGTACGAGGAACAGAATGACCTTCCTGTTCGCCAACTTGAAAGACAGAGACTTTCTGGTGCAAAGGATCTCGGATTTCTTGCAGCAGACGACTTCTAGAATCTACTCAGACAAAGAGTTCTCTGGAAGCTGCAACAGCTCAGATGATGAGGTGGGTGGGAGACACCTAAGCATAATAGGGCTACTCCTATGCTCACCTGAGCATGGTGGTGTCCCTCCTATGCTCAGCCCTGGTGTGTACACCTCTCTGTTCAACTTGTTTGACTCTCAGATTTAACGGCTGTATTAAGCCCCTGCCCCAGTGCCTAGTGAAGTATCTCAGGAGGATCATCTTCAGCTATAAGAAATTAGTATTTGATCGTAGTTCTAAAACAGTGGGTCTCAACCTTGCTAATGAAGTTCCTCAGGTTTTCGTGACTCCCTAATCATAAATTATTTTTCTTTTTCTTTTTTATTAATCTTGCCATTCCTTTACATCTTAAATGATATTCCACTTCCCAGTTCATAAAATTATTTCAATATTACTTTATAACTGTAATTTTGCTACTGTTACGAATCTTTGTGTAAACGTGTGTTTTTCGATGGTCTTAGGAAACTACTGTGAAAGGGTCATTTGACCTCCGAAAAGGTCACCACCCAGAATTTCTCATAAACTAGGCAAGTAATCTGCTACAGAACTATAACCCCAGCCTTCACTAAGTTCTCCAGACTGACCTTGAACTCACACTGTAGCCCACAAAGGCTGTGAACTTGTAATCCTTTAGCCTCAGATTTTACCACCAGGCCCAGTTTAAGCCTCTTTAAGTGGGAGATATCATTAAGTGTCATGTTCTGATTACATGAAAAGTGACTCTTTTCTATTTAGTGACATCAATGGGAAGGGTATGGAAATCAGACCTGAAGTATAGCATCATGATGGTGACTCTTCTGGGATGGAATGCCTATCAGACCACCGTCCAGAGGACCCAGAGCCCTGAGAACATGGGCATCTAGCTGTGGTGGTGGAGGAAGTTTCAGTTAGCATAAAGATGGCAAGGTTTCAGGGACCAATCCTGTCCCTGCTGCCTTGTCACATCTGTAGCATTTTTTGAGATGCCAGAAACTAGACGGGAGGCAAAACAGTCGGTTTTCAAAGCTTTTGCTTCTGCTGTGTCACGCTTCACACAGAGGCAAATCAGTGAAGTGGATAACCAAACACTTTTATTGAGATAATACAAGGGAAAATGTTTTTATTGTCTTAAGTTCACTTGACAATAGTACTCTGATTTCTCTGCATATAATAGGAATCTTTGAACAGTTTTTTTTTTCATTTTCTTTTTTTTCCCTTTTTTTTTGGGGGGGGGGGTGGGTCAGTCTGGAACTTGTCTGTGTAGCTGAAAATGGCTCCAGTCCTGAGTGCTGGGATTATAGTCATAGGTCACCTTACCCCATTTGTGTACTGCTGGGGACCAAGCCCAGGGCCTTGTGTGTAGTAAGCAAACACTCTACCAGCTGTGCTACAGGCCTGGCCCTGGGAAGGCGACTTGGAGCATTGGAATGCTACAGTTTATGACTTTGCCCCAGTGTACTTCTGAAAGATGTTGACTTGCTGGCATTTCCTGCTTCTTCGAAACATAATCTACCTGCTAATGTTGTACAGAAGACACAGTGAAATAAATTGTGCTGCCAGGCTCATCCACGTGTGTCCCTCTCCGTTGACAGGTATATTCTCGGCCCAGCAGCCTCGTTTCCTCTAGTCCTCAGAGAAGCACAAGCTCGATACCGATGGAGAACGCCCCTTCAACCTCAAGGCAACAGTGTCCCCACAGCCACACAGACCCTCATGACCATGTACCGGCGGCGATCTCCTGAAGAATTCAACCCAAAATTGGTAGGTACATCTTCCTGTCCCCTAAAACTTGCTGGATTAGACAAAAATAAAACAAAAAAAAATTTAAGATTTATTTTAGATATTTGTGTGTGTGTGTGTGTGTGTGTGTGTGTGTGTGTGTGTGTGTGTACATGTAGATGGAGGCCAGAGGGAGCTCAGATCCCTTGAAGGTGGAGCTACAGGCTGTCGGCTCCTTGCCAGCTGGCCAGGTGAGAGGAGAGAGATCTCAGCCAGCCAGGTCTCTCTGGAGCTGAGCGGGATGGTGAGTGTCGATGGCCCAAAAGAAACACAGCCCAGAGTCTTGTCGAAGCAGGAACTCAACTTTAATGTATCAGCCTCTGGCTTATATAAACTCAGAGCATAGGGAGGAGGAGTTTTGGTGGAGTGAGATGATGTGGGCCGGGGAAGGGTGACAGAGGGTATGGGGTGACTGACAGGGCCAATGGCAAAGCTCTACTTCAGCGACAGTGGGGCAGAGACAAGGCCAAACAGTCCTGTTGAGTCACCCGGATATGGAAGTGACTGAGACAGGTCTCAAACTCAAGCCAGGCTTAGGCTCTCCCACAAGGCTGCAGAAGACTCAGGTTTGTCCACAAGGCCCAAACCAGGGCAGAAATGGGGCCCAACAACAGGCGATTTCAAGATTCCTGGCTTGTTATGCAGATCCTGGGATCTGAATTCTTATTGGATACTCTTGACCATTGAGCCATCTCTCCTGTACCCATGTAGATATTTTTAATGTCATTAAACTAAACTAATTAGTATCAATATAAATGGCCTTAAATGTTTGTAAATATATTTTTTCATAAACAAGTAAAACAATTTTTATCTAAGTGTGTCATTTGCTTGCAGAGTGCCTTATGGAAGCCTTGTACCTGTGTGACAACTTTTCTTTTTCTTTGGTCTTGTTTTTTTTTTTTTTACTACTGTATAGACCAAACAACAAATAATAAAGTGCTTTCTTGGCCCACATTTAAAACATTCACAGGGAGTGTACACATAAAACCACAAGTATGATCAACATTCTACTGGTTAATGGTTAATCTACCATCAAGTAGAGACTGAACAGGAGACTCTGATAGAACAGGCTATGACTGGATAAAATTAGGAAAGAACTCTAAACGTCCAGAGTTCTACATTCTCAGGAGTTCCTCTCAGAGTCAACTGTCCATTCAACAGGGATCACAGTCTGATCTTTCATTCTGGTCCTCAGGACCTCCCGTCAGAGTCTTCTGGGGGATCCGTCATGTTCCACCTATGTCTTTCAGGCCAAAGAGTTTTTGAAAGAACAAGCCTGGAAGATTCACTTTACTGAGTATGGGCAGGGATCTGCATGTACCGTACAGAGAAGACCCGGGAGCTGGTGCTGAAGGGCATCCCAGAGAGCATGCGCGGAGAGCTCTGGCTGCTGCTTTCAGGTAGGGAGAGAGCTAAGAGCAGCGTTACAGGGTGGCTGGGGCTTCCTTCCAGCCTCCACCATGCAGCCAAAGTCCTTCGAGATAAGAGACCCAAATCACCCGGTTCTGGAGTCTGTCAGTAGTAATCTTCCTTCACGGGAAGGTCTCCAAGGTCAACAGTTCTATTCTCCAACCTAGTGGTCTCTTTTATTTCTCCAGTGAGGCTCTTGAGGGGGAGGGAACAGCCTCTGAAGTAGAAGTATAATACTTCATGAGTAGAAGTGCGTTTCTCCCTGACTTCACTGAGAATACTTCAGTGGACCCAGTTATGTTTCCTATGGAGATGTGAATGTACATGTCTCCCCTCACCCCAGCTAGGGCACCATGGCTGACTAGAATTCACTGAAGTCTAGTTAATGAGCCAGTGAGTTCCAGTAGGCTTAGTTTTCCAAGCATGGGTAGAGGGTACTTACTGGAGCATGGTCCACTTGCTGCCATCTAAACCACTGAAGAAAGGTCTCCCAGTGAGGAATGACTGCCATTTACATCACTCTCTGTCCTCACGGTTTGCTTTCCAAGACTCCGTCCGCCCCTCCCTCCAGCCAGTGCCTGCAAACACAGCAGTATTAAATCCTGTATATACTATTGATTTTCCTACACACACACACACACACACACACACACACACACAAAACACATACATTTATAATAGAAGCTAACTTATTAGCTAGGCAAAGTGAGATATTAATAAACTCATAAAAAAATAAAGCCATTATAACAATAAACCGCAATAAAAGTCATCTAATGGTGAACTAACTTCTGTGATTTTTCCACTTGATTTTTTAAAAAATAGTTTAATCATTTTAGAGATGCCACTACTATTCTCTGCCAGCTGGAAATATCTAGTGCAACCCCAGGAATCTTTGTACCCCAACCATCAGAGTATACCTCTGGCTATCACCAGTCCTCGCTTTGCTCATAGATCACTGCTTTAGTGGATGAAGATAGGAAATGGTACCAGTCTAACTCAGTCCATGGGAATATTTTTTATTTGAACCTAGAGATGGCCCCATCCAAGTACCATTATTATATCTTTTTACTTAAAAACAAATAATATTGAAACAAAAATAAGTCACTGGGCTTACAAGAAAGCCTTGACACTTGTACACCTTTCTAAAAGTAGGCATAAATGGTAAAATTGCCTACTATGGAGCATATCTTAGAAATAAGAAAGATAAAAATGGCTTATCTATTTTGTATAAAGTTAGTTCATTTGATTTTTTCCCCCTATTTCATTGTGTAGACCAGACCCAGGTTAAACGTGAGCAGGGCATGGCTGTGGATATTTGTAATCTTAAAACTGGGGAGGCTGAGGCAGGACACTTTCTACAAGTTTGAGGCCAGCCTGGGCTTCCTAGTGAGTCCAACACCAACCTGGGCTGCTTAAAAAGATGCTACTTCAGAAACACAAAATAACACTCAAATTTGAGCCTGATGCTCTCTAACCACACCAAAGAAGATGTTATTGTAGAGAGATCCCTTCCTGCTTTCTCTTACTCTTCCCTGTGTTTCCTGAACTGGTCACCTTGACAACCAGATCCAAAGCGCTCACATTACAGGAAAAGTTCCTTTCTCCCCTTCTTCAGTTTACAGCTTATTTATAGCCACATTTTAGATTTAAATGAATTCACCAGGAAGCCAGGATACAGCAGCAGCACCCAGCCCACTGACTAGACAGACGTGGGCAGAGGGTTCTCTTCAGTGTTTTGTTTAACAGAGGGGGCTGTTGTGACCAAAGGGTCTGCACACTACCCTTTGTTGGGTGTATGCCCCATACCCATGGGTGCGTTGATGTGGGAGCCAGCCTGCCCATAAAGGTGCTCCAGCGTCTGGTTGGGAAGCCCATGTTGAGATCTATCTGCTTTGCATGACTTAAAGGCTGCTGCAGGTCTGGACTCTGGGCCTAGTGAAGGTAGGTCTGTCTGTCCCTATGGAGAGCACAGCAGCCAATGTCAGTCTGCTGTGATTTAGGCACAAGGACTGGGCCAACCATTGGTTTGCTGACACTGTTTTGTAAAGGGAAATGTAAATGTTTACTGTGTCATTCTGCACATATTTTACTGTTTATTTTATTTTATCTTATTTTATTGGTTTTTGAGACAGGGTTTTTCTGTGTAGCTCTGGCTGTCCTAGAGCTTAGTCTGTAGACCAGGCTGGCTTTGAACTCAAAGAAATCCATCTGCCTCTGCCTCCTGAGTGCTGAGTTTAAAGGTGTGTGACACCACCGCCTGGCTACTGTTCATTTTAAATTAAACCTCTTTTGAGCTATGACTCAAGATTTACGGAAGTGTGCCCAACATAGTGATCCAGAATATTCACATTGTCATTGTCGGCACGGCTAGTTTTAAACAATTATCACCTTTGGAAAACAAATGCTCCATGCCATTGGTCAGTTATTCTACGTTTCCCATCATGACTCCTCCCAGCTATGGGCACCTGGTGACCTACTTCCGTCGCTGTAGATTGTCTACTGTGGACATTGAATGTGGATGAAACCAGTCTTCAGTGTTTCATGACCGACTTCTACATAGGATAATGTTTGCTGTTTCAAGAGTACTGCACCCATAGCCACACTGCACTCCTGTTTAGAGCCCAGAGCTGCACTTCATGCATTTATCCCTTGATGGACAGTTTAGACTTGTCTGCCCTGAGTATTATTATTATTATTATTATTATTATTATTATTATTATCATTATTATTTTGGTTTTTCGAGACAGAATTTCTCTGTATAGCCCTGGCTGTCCTGGAGCTCACTCTGTAGACCAGGCTGGCCTCAAACTCAGAAATCTGCCTGCCTCTGCCTCCCAAGTGCTGGGACTAAAGGTGTGCACCACCACTGCCCAGATTTGCCCTGAATATTATTCCTGGGACTGTTGACTTGTGACTTTTGGACACTTCTGTGTACATGGGAGTAGGATTCCTGGCCCTTCTAATGACCCCATGCTTTCCCTGCTAAGCAACCCCTGGGAGGTGGGCCAGGCAGCTGCATCTTTTCACATCCCCACTGGTGAGCGGACGGTCTAGTTTCTCCACGTCCCTGCTGGCACTTACTGCCTTCTACTATCACTGTCCTCGTGGATGTAAAGTGCTTTCTAAGCTGAGGAGGTTATTTTTGTTGGTCTGGCTTGATTATTTGTTTTAATTGAGTATAGTATTTTAATTTATTCTTTGATAATTTCATACATGTTTATATTGTACTTTGATCATATCTGCCCTTCCTCCCCTCCAGCCTGGGCCTATCACCACCAGGTTATCACTAACCCCAACTCTCAGCTTCATGTCTTGGTTTTTCTTCCCTCTCTCCCTCCCTCCCTCCCTCCCTCCCTCCCTCCCTCCCTCTCTCCCTCTCTCCCCCCCCACTGCCTTCCTATAACTGACTGGATATAGTTAGTGTCTCCTGTAGATAGGCAGCTATAGCCATACATTGTAGTGTATCAGCATACCAGAGACCATACCCTGAAGAAAACCGACTCCTCTTTCTCCAGCTGCTGTCTGTTGTCAGTAGGGGCTCAGCTAGGGGGTGGCTTGGTGAGCTTCCTTCTGACAGCAGTGCTCCCCAGCCCCTAACAGCCTGTCCTCCCTGTTGTACCTGAGCCTGGGGGAGGTGACAGCTTGTTTGGGGTTCGGATTCTCCCCGTTGAGTTGAGCATTCCACACCCACTTCATCTCTGAAGTTTTCTAATTGTGGTTATGATTCATCTCCTCAGTCATTTATCGGCTGTTTTCATAGTTTTTCTGTAGAAATATCTTTCTTTGCCTGTTTTTAATTAGCTAATATTTAAATTGTAATATTCGACATATAGTTGTAAGAAATTTTTAATTGATTTTGGATACAAAACTCTTCTGAGAGTCTTCAGACTATGCCATTTCTGCTGTGTTCTCGCTCTAAATGCTGACCTTGAAGCACGGATTTTAAGACTCTGGAGTATGAGGTCACGGTACCTTAAGGCATGAGAGCTTAGGACAGTGGTTCTCAACCTGTGCGTTGTGACCTCTTTTGAGGGGTGAGCAACCCTTTCACACGGATCGCCTGCCACCGTCAGAAAACACGCATGCTTACATTGTGATCATCACAGTAGCAAAGTATGGTTATGAAGTAGCATTGAAATAATTTTAGGTTGGGGTCACCACGACGTGAGGAGCTGCATTGAAGGGTCACGGCGTTAGGGAGGCTGAGAACCACTGACTGAGACCTGTGCTTACTACGGTACTGAGATTGTAGCTCACCGATCCGTTCTGAGTTAAGTTTCTGTGTGGTAGAAGGAATGGTCAAACCTCACTCCTTTCCATATGAATGTCATGTCGTCCTGGAGTCATCTGTTGACCGGACTCTGCTTCCCCACACTCAGTTGTCACCTTTTCAAAGGTGGTGAGACGACCATAAATATGGAAAGTTATGCTTAGATTTCAAGTTTTAACACAATGATTTATATATCTGTCTGAGTATCACACAGCCAACATTACTTTAACTTTGTAGTTAGATGTGAGACAAAGGAATGTGGGCCCTCCGATAATTGTTCTTTTGCTTTCAAGATTGTTTGGGCCATTTAGAGTTACTTATATTTCCAAAGAATTGAGGACCAGTTAATCAGGAAAGGGCTCCTGTGATTTTGATAGGCATTGTGTTAAACCTGTAGAGTTTGGGAGGGTTTTTTTTTTTTTTTCCTCTCTTAGCAGTATTGTCTGGACAGAGGATCTCTTTATTTATTTGGATCTTTGTTCATTTCTTTGAGATACGTTTGCAGCCTGCAATGTGTTAAGTCTGGCTTAAGTTATTTCATTACACTCCTAAATATTTTAAGTTTTGCACCTATTATAAATGGGATTGTTTCCTTTCTATGACAGTTGCTCATTGTTAGCATATACACATGTAGTTTATTTTTGTATATTTATCCTGTATTTTGTATCTTTAATATATTCATTTTTTCTACTCTAGTTTTTATTTACATTTGTCTAGTGATTAGTAATGGGGAGGTGCCTTCCCTCCCAGTGGGAGACCTCTTTTTGAATAATGTCTAATTCTTTGCCTACTTTTAATTGGGCTTTTCCTGGTTTGTTATTATTTTGTTCCTTTTTTTTTTTTTTTGCTATTGTTTTATATGACCTTATACGTTTTTAAAGTTATCATTAATTATTTATGTTTTAGCATACATCTATGTGCATATGCTAGCCATGTGATCTTCAAATCCTCTGTAGCAGGAGTTACAGACACTTGTGAGCTGCCTGACTCAGTTGCCAGGAGCTGAATTCCTGTCCTCTACAAGAGCAGCAAGTGCTCTTAACTGCTGAGCCATCTGCCAGCCCCTATTTTTTTATTCTTTTATTTATTATTAGTATGTGTATATGGTGTGTGTCCACAGTGCACGTGTGGGGTCAGAGAACAATAAACTTAATGCGGTTCTCTTTCCACCTGAGCTCCAGGGATCAAACTCAGGGGGCCAGGCTTGCAGGGCACTGGTTTTACAGAGACACTCAGATCCCTTGTATAGTTTTGTGTTTTGGATAAGCACTCTTCATCGGTTTACTTGTGTTCTTTCTATCCTGTCAGCTTCCTCTTGTTGCTTGCTCTCTTTGTTGAGTCAAGCTTTCAGTACTTACAAGATCTTACCTGTTTCTGTGTTTACTGCCTGTGCCCTGTGGCTATGGTGTGTCATACGCAAAGCCTAATTGCTCTGTAAGAAATGTCTCCTGTTCTCCTCTGGTGCCTTTTGACTTTATGGCTTGTGCTCAGACCCTTGATACATGTTGTGTACTGGGGATGCCTGTGAGGTGGGATGCAGGTTCTTTCTTCTGAGTGTGGATATTCACTTTTCCCAGTGGCAATATAAAGTCATGCTGAGATTCAGTTTTAGGTATTGACATAGATGGAGGTGGGGTTTCTGTCTCTGAGAACCTTAACATAAATATCTCAAATCAATAACTGTTGGCCCCGCTCTGCAACCCCATCCCTACAACCCAAGGGTGTCCCCATCATTAGCAGGGACTCAGCACTACTGGGAGGACCCTCAGCACTGCCTGCAGCTTCAGCAAGCCCTCGGCTCTCTGTCACTATCATGTCACTATTGCAGAAGATGTTTAAGACACAGGCTAAAAGTTATTTTGAGAGGCAATCTAGTTCTCAAGGGAGACTTTAACAGATCCTCTGGTAAAAGAAAAGCGAAGAGAGCAACCAAGAGTGAATTCAGCCTGCCTCACTCTGTCTAGTGTTCCCCTTATGTCCCTAAGCAGCCCTCAGTGACTGTCTGTGTGAGCTTGCAACAGTTTTGCAGACCTTTAGCTCACACCGAGAGCTGGCGTGACCATGTTGCTGAGGAACCGAGAGAGGGAAGGAAGCCACAGTCTAGATGTCACTGAAAACACTCTGTAAAGGTGATCTTTTTTTTCCAGTTTCCTTTGGTTGGTGGGAAGGCAGAGAGCTTCAGCCAGTCAGTGCTGTCTACAGCTGGAACACGCAGGATTTTAGCTTTTTTGATGTTGTCCTGTCTGTTGTGTGCTTCCCAGGAGCCATCAACGAAAAGGCCACACACCCCGGGTACTATGAGGACCTCGTGGAGAAGTCTATGGGAAAGTACAATCTTGCCACCGAGGAGATTGAGAGAGACTTACACCGCTCCCTTCCAGAACACCCAGCTTTCCAGAACGAAATGGGCATCGCGGCTCTGAGGAGAGTCTTAACGGCGTATGCTTTTCGCAATCCCAACATAGGGTATTGTCAGGTAATTGCCAAGAGTTTGTGTTTGGGAGGGCTCCAAGTATCCTCCAACCGCAACCCGACCTGCAGACTCTGTTCTTATAGTCCTGAAAAAGGAGAATTCAGATGAGATTCAGCATCGGATCAACCAGCCAGGAGGTTAATTAGAGCAAGCAAGGAAGTTCAGCCAAGCAGCGATGGGCCCAAACCCTGCAGTCAGCAGGTTTACAACTCTCTCCTCTCAGTTTTCCCCTCTGTCATGCCTCTCTCAGTGTGATCATTTACAGGAAAGGGGCTGCTTTTCTCAAAACACTGCTTTACTCAGATTTTAGTCTGTTGTAAGTAGACATGTAAGAAGCCAGAGTATTATAAGGGCTTACATATCCCCAAAGTTGAAAGGTTGACTTGAGGAAATGGCAACAGGACTCTATGCTCTTCTCCTGGAGGAGTCTGACTGCTAGCTGCACACCATCAGCCATTGGCCCTTACATGTTTTGGGGACTCTGAGCTGAGCCACCACTGTCCGTCAGTTCAGTCTTTGAGGCTAGTTGGTCAGTCCCCTGCAGAACTAACCTCCTTCCTAACACTTTCTTTTGTCTCACTTGCCAGCAGATAATGGACAGGGAAGCTCTCTGGCTAATGGGGTCACTGCAACGGGAGTTTCAACCTATCAGCATCGTGGGTTCGAGTGGTGTAGGAAAAATTCAGTGAGAATTGATGTTATAAATAAAGGTTTGGGGAATGGATTTGCTCAGGAGACATTAAATCACACCAAATAGAGTTTAGCTAAGGGGCCTCTGTCGCCCCTGGGAGGACGTATTATTTCTATAGCGAGAGAACTCTATGTCCCCAATGCTATAGTTCAGCATCTCTGTCACTTATCCACCAGGTAATAGCAGAAACCACCACTCTGAGAATTAAAATCGCCTCTAGTTGCTGCATGGTCTTCAGAGAAGCGCCCTCTCCCTGACTAACTGCTGCCCTGAGAAGGGAGCCAAAGGCAACAGTGGCTTTTCTGTACCAGGCCTTGCTTAGCTGAGTGACTAGGAAAGGTCTTCTGCTCAGCACTCCACTGACCTGCCCTTCTAGCCTGTGCTGGAGTCCCCAGCTTCTGTTGGGATTGTTCTTCTGCTTCTTATTGCCTCTTCTCAAACATGTCATGTCACTGAACACACAGCATATGTATGTTTTATAACACAACTAGGGTTATGTTTCAGCACATGTTAAAGTAAATACTACAGACTAACCATGCCCATGTAAAATTAAAATAGTGTCTTATACTAGTACCTCAAGCATAAATCACACACACCACACACACACACACACACACACACACACAACTCCTGTTTCCCCTACCACATTAATTTTTTTCTGATGGCACCTTGTTTAAATATATCCCCAGATTGCTTCATTGACTCCACAGTTCTGTTTTGTTTTCCTCGTTGGTAGCACAGTCAGGCTGGTGAGCTTGTCCTCCCAGCGTCTCTTGCTCTCTCATCTCACCCAGAACCCATGGGAAAGTAGAACCATGGAGCCCTGTCCTGCCTGAATGGCTGAGGAGCTGACCTCTATCGAGACCATGGACTGGACCTAGCAGGCTAGCTCTCATGTGGAATTTTAATAACCACTTGGAACACCAAGGCTTTTAAGAAAGAACCTTTTCAGCCAAACACCTTTCAGGAGATTTACATTGCTTAAGTCTGATGAATACTGGTTTCTAGAAGATCAAAAGGCACCAGGAGCTGCTTGGCTTCTGACAGAATAGAATTCATTTTTACCTTTTGATCTTCATATTTTAATTAAGGGACAGTTAACATTGAGCCACTTAGTGGTTATGAGCTTTCTGATAATATCTTTTAATAAAATAAATTACTTTAGAATTTAAATCACCTTTACTTACCTTGAGCATCTTTTCCTGGAGGATCATAAAAGGAGAGCTCCAAGTCTGAAAGGCTTCCTTGTTCTCAGAGGGCAGCCTGAAGCCCTGAGTGCTTGGAGGTATTTATGAGAGGTTGAAGGGAAATATTCTCCTCCCCTGAGTTAAGGATTAAGAATACTGAGGGGATTTAGCAGGCTGAAAGCTTTGTCAAACAGGCTTGGGGCAGGGGCTCTGCAGTAAGGGCTTGCCTGTACACGCCTGTGTCAGGTCAACCAGAGGGCCAGCGAAGACAGACCCTTGGCAGTCGCTGAAGAAGACTTGTGGATTTTCCACTCTAAAGGGGCGTAAGCAGACAGAACTCAGAACATTCACCAAGCTTTTGTGGCCTAGAAATCTGAAGCTTATTTATCTGGCTTTTCTTGGGAGTTTATTGGCACCTACAAGAATGACTTTGTTTGTTTGTTTGTTTGTTTGTTTTGTTTTGGGGTTTTTTTAAATCAGTGTTGTGAGTGAACTATGTCAGAAAAATTGACAAACACATTTATATTTTCCATAATGTCAGAATTTAGTGAATAACAATAAATCCATGAGATGCTAGAGGTTCAGTGGCAGCAGCTTGCCATTACTTCCACTCTCACGACAGTCTGGCCCAGTGAAAAGGTTTCTAATTCTAACCTTGATTACAACTACCACCTCTCGTGTCAAGCTTGGTACAGTCTGTCTGCCTGTCTGTCTGTGTATTGAATGGATACATAGGGTTAAAGAGGCTGTGTGTCAGACCCTGGCTGGCTTATATAAGTGTAAATAGAGACGTATTGATAAGGGACCTCACCCGACTGCCAGAAGGAAGCTACCGTAGCCTTGGGCGCTGAGGGTCACAGGATCGACAGAGCTGTACAGCTCAGTTTGGCTGCAGAGGCAAACTGGGAGGCCTGCCTGAGAGGAAGAAGCTCACAGACAGGTGGATGAGGAGAGGCCCAGACTACTCAGCCCTGAGATAACCCTGTGAGTCCGGCATGCACACACTAGGTATCACAGAAGCAACAGTCATTCTCTGCCTGTGGGTCTGGCATGTACCAGTAGGTATCACAAAACAAATTGGTGGCAGTTCTTCCATTGCAGTCCTGGCTGTCCTCTTTATGTGCTCTAGGTGAGGGGGTTAGACCCTTTCTTCAGTCTGGCATGTCCAGAAAGTTCTTGGCCTGTATATGCTGGTAGAAGTTTTAAACCTTCCACATGCCCCTACTATCTCAATTCAGCCCAGTTTATTGATAAGGCACCTACTTGCAGGAACAGCTCATTCTTGAGTCTGTGCTACATGGGTGGTGCCAGACAGAGGGTGGAGGCTGCTTTTCAAATGGCCCACCCTGAGATACCACTGGTTTCCCATAGTTTGGAGTAACATAGAATGGGCACAGTTCCTCGACAGTTAACAAGATTGCTACTGTGTAATCCTGCTGCATTCATACTGTGTTTGATGGCGTCCTCCCTGTCTCCTTCCCTCAGGCCATGAACATCGTCACGTCAGTGCTGCTGCTTTATGCCAAAGAGGAGGAGGCCTTCTGGCTACTCGTGGCCTTGTGTGAGCGCATGCTTCCTGATTACTACAACACCAGGGTTGTAGGTACGTGGGGCTGGCTGCGTTTAAACACCTTAGCCTGTCTCAACCGGAAAAAGACTGTAGCATTGTATTAGTTCTTCTCCTAGAGCTGTGACAAGACGCCTAGCCAAAAATCAACTTAAGAGAGGAAGGGTTTGGTTTAGCTCGGGGTTTTCCCACACAGGACAAGTCCCAGCATGGCCGTGGAAACCGAAGGCAAGCGGTCACATTGGGTGTCAGTGAGCAGAGGGGATGCTGGTGCTCAGTCTGCTCTCTCTCTTATTTTAAATGTCATTCAGGACCCCAGCCCTAGGGACAGCGATGCCCACATTCAGGTGGCCCTCACCACTGCAGTTAGACCTCTCCAGTTACATCTTCTTGGGAATGCTCAACGGTGTGTCTCCTGGATGATTCTAAATCCAGTAAAACTGACCATTGCGTGTGTGGTATCCGCTTAAAATGTAGTAAGCCAGTTGTGAGTGTATACAGCTAGAATCTCTTTAAATAAATTTTTAAAAGGCTTAAAAAGCAATCGGTGTGTAGTAGAGGGAATTATTATTTAAGCAGCCAAATTTGTTACTGTAAAATCTCCTACCCGAAGGAGACCAGTAAAGGAAGACACAACTCAATAATTATAGTATAAATAGCACGCCTGGATTGGGCAGATTTACCACTACACTACTCTAATCCCTGGCTATGAGATCCCTTATAACTTGTGGTTCATCCAGGCCGCATGGTTGTCCTTCCACCTCCGGCTCCTCCGTGGTCGGCTTCCTTCTGCTTCTACCTCCTTCCTCTCTTCTTCTGCTTCTACTTCTTCTCTTCTTCTGTCTCTGCCTCTGCTTCTGCCTCCTTTTATATCGAATTCCTCTCACTCTCCTCCCCTAAGCCTTTTTCTCTGCCTCCCCTTCTACTGCCAATCTCTGGCTCTAGCCTTTATTTTACAGGTTTTAATTGGACAGAAGGTTTACAAGAGTCACCTGTGTACAGATTCAATCATCCTCTGCAGCCCCTCCCAGGAGGGTGGAACTAGGATCAAAATACAAGGCCGGGGCTATCCACAACATGGGTGTCTTGGGACCCCATAGCTACAGAGTGTTTCTATAAATAAGGGCTTAGTAAGGGTGACGGCCAATTCTTATTGTTAATTTGTCATAACCCAAGATCACCTAGGAAGAGATCCTCTGTGAGGCATCGTCTAGGGTCTCAGGTGAGCCTGTGAGAATGCCTGTAGAGGATTGTCTTACCTACCGTAATTCACGTAAGAAAGCTCAGCCTGGGTGGGTAGGAGCAGCACCATTCCCTGTGATGGGGACCTGGGTTGTTTAAGCACAGAGAAAGCTAGCTGAGCACCAAGCATGAGCGTATTCATCTCTCTCTGCTCCTGCCTGTGGGTCACACAGGCTCATGCAGCCTTGGCTTCCCTGAGGTGATGGACTGTACCCCGAACTGTGAGCCGAATTAAACCCTTTCTCCCATAAGTCGCTTTTGGTCAAGGTATTTTTGCTATAGGTACAGAAACGAAAGCAGAGTGAGGCCCGTCCATTTGCTCAGGTTCTCCGGGAGGAAGCAGGGCTAACTCACTGTTTTGTGTCGCCCACTCAGGTGCCCTGGTGGACCAGGGCGTCTTCGAGGAGCTGGCTCGAGACTATGTCCCGCAGCTGTATGACTGCATGCAGGACCTGGGGGTGATCTCCACCATCTCCCTGTCGTGGTTCCTCACACTTTTCCTCAGCGTGATGCCGTTTGAGAGCGCGGTGGTGGTCGTGGACTGTTTCTTCTATGAAGGAATCAAAGTGATATTCCAGCTGGCCCTCGCTGTGCTGGATGCCAACGTGGATAAACTCTTAAACTGCAAAGACGATGGAGAGGCCATGACTGTTTTGGGAAGGTACAGTGCTATGGCTGGCTCTGGGGCCACCTCATGAGTTTGACTTGATTGAGCAAAAGGCTTATGGGTCTCTGTGGCCAAGGACATGTTTTCATATGCTTTTTCATTTTTGAACGTGTATTTATTATCTGGATGTTTATGGTATTATATAACATATGTTCTATAACATATATATGTGGTATATACCTGCATATATATGCAGATAGATGCATGCGTGCACATGTGCAGAAGGCATTGAGTAGCTTCATCCATCACTCTGCACGAATTCTTTTGAGGCAAGGTCTCCCGCTGAACCTGGGACTCACGTTTCCTTGGCTAGGTTGGAAGCCAGTGAACCCCTGAGATCCTCCAGTTTTCTGTCTTTGCCTCCCTTGGAGCTGGGGTTAGTGTGCTGGATATCTGGAGTGTTGTGTGAGAGCTGGGATTTGAACTCTGGTCCACAGGATTATACAGCAAGTGCCCTTAAGCCTTTAACCATTTCCCCAGCCCAGTATTCCTTTTCTTTAAAAATGAAGGGAGTTTCTCTATGTTCTTAAGAAAATATCTTAATAAGGCCTGGTTTTGCACACTGTAATCCCAGCTGTTCAGAAGGCTGAGGCAGGAGAGTTAGCCTGGCCAACTTAATGTGGACCAATCTCAAAATAAAAAGTAAAAAAGGGGCGAGGCTGCAGAGTTGCTTATCATGCATGAGGGCCCAGGTTCGATCCCCAGTGCTTCAAAGAGAGATAACAAACAACAAAAAGAATCAGGAAACTCTTAGATTTTTATTTTAATGTGCACAGTTTGAGACCTATACCTCAGGGTTCCAGTTCATTTCCAGTGACAGCTAGTTCATATCTCGTCTAAGGTACCTAGACAGCGTGACCAACAAAGACAGTACACTGCCTCCCATCCCTCACCTCCACTCCCTGCTCAGTGACGACGTGGGGCCCTACCCTGCGGTGGACATCTTCAGGCTCATAGGAACGTCCTACGAGGTAGGTAAAGGTGCCCCAGTGTTCCCACCAGCTCGGGTGGACATGGGTCCCATACCGCCTTTCCTAACCCATCTCAATCCAGCTCCTGCCATTGTCATAGAATACAAGAATCCAGCTGCTTCATAAAGATTCAAGATGGGTCCCTCGTAATTCTAGAGCAGTGGTTCTCAACCTTTCTAATGCTGTGGCCCTTTAATACAGTTCCTCACGTTGAGGTGAACCCCGACCATAAAATTAGTTTATCGCTACTTCATAACCGCAGTTTTGCTACTGTTATGAATTGTAACGTAGATATGTGATCTTTGACCCCTGTGGAAGGGTCATTCAACCCCTACAGGGGTCATGACGCACAGGTTGAGAACCACTGTTCTAGCTAGAGCCTTGGAACCCTAAGGCGGGCCCAGGAGCTGACGAGTGAAAGCCCATCTTTCTGTTTCTTTGGACACCATCTGTGCCCTGCAGGCAGGGAGGGCAATGTCTTCATGGGACAGCAGCTCAGAGAAAGAACCTGTTCCACAAGCCCTTTGCATAGCATCTTGTCCACAGGGAGTACAACCCTTCTAACCCCAAGACCTGTAGATAAGGCCTTTCCTATCAACACTGTAATACCTGGGCATTCAATTTCAACATGAGTTTGGAGATGGACCAAAATCCTGTTCCCCTTTGCATTGATTGTCTGAGGCAGGTGACTGTCTGTAAGCTAAAAGCTTTGGTCTGAGAGAGGGATGCTGAGTGGATCTCGGGATTTCTCGTGGGCTTAATTTGGGTGTTGTAAATGGTATGGCAAACTCTGGCCCTCTGACACCTGATCTAGAAGCTTTGACAGATTCGCACTCGTGGATTGAGGAGCAGTCCCAGGAAACTGTCACAAAAAATTTAAATTGCCTGCAGTTAGAACACCCAGAGCAGACAGTGCAAATGTGACAATTATTTAATTTTTTAATTTATTTTTCTTTTTACTGAGAAAAAAAAAGTCTTGCTTCATATCTTGGGCTATCCTTGAAGTGTTCAGTTATCCCACTATAGATGACTTCAAAGACAGTTTATAGCCAATTAAAAATCTTTACTCCAGCCATCTGGGACCACACCCAGGTATTCAGGGAGCCAGATATGGCTCCAAGTGTCCAGAATGTTAGGATTTTAAAGGCAGAAACCACATTCTGGTATCTTGCTTGGCAGTTTCAGCAGAAGCAGTAAGGTAAGCGGCTACTGCAGGGGGTTCTGCACAAACAGGCTAAGACAAGCTAGAAAAGTTTATGGGGCATCTTGATCTTAGGATCCTAGAATAGAGCTGGGTATATTTCCATGGGATTCTCCATCAAGGGGTGATGATTCTAGTCAAACCTACATGGCCTTAGCAAGAATACAAGATGGAGGAATCTTTGCACTGCCTTGCCCTGTTCCAGAAGTAAAGTCGGTTTGTGTAAGTCGGCCTCTTGAGGCTTTAGAAGGCCTGTGCCACTACATTTGGTCCCTGATGGTTACTGTGTGTGGATGGGCTGGGGGCAGGGGTGTTAGTGTGACCTTTGAGTGCATGTGTGTTTGTGCATGTGGGAATTGTAGGGCAATCTCATGTGTCTTCCTCAGGAGCCATCTGCCTTTGTTTCTGAGACGGCTCTCTCACTGACCTGGAACTTGCCCAGTAGGCAGGCCGACTGGGCGGCAACCCCAAGCCTGTCATAAGAAACACCTTATCATTAGTAAAGGGCACCAGTGGATGTGTCTGAGGGCATTCCTGAGACAGTTAGCTCATGGGGGTGGGAGCTAATGAATGGATTATTCCCTGGATGCTTTTACCATGCGATGGAGTGACTGGGGGTGGTAGAGGGCAAGAGGCAGAAACCTTTAGAAGGAAATAGGTCAGTGGGGCATCTCCAGGAGCTCTGTCCCGCCCCCCCCATTTCCTCCTATACTTCTTTTCCTGTCCTCTGATCACTATAATGTGAGCTGCCATGTTCCACTGTGTCCTTCCCCCAAACGGACCCTCTGAAACCATAGACCAAAATTAATCATTCCTTCCATAAGCCCTCTCTGACAGGTGTTTTGGTCACAGGTATGGAAAGGCTGTCCATACATGTGCAGAACACTGTACTAAGCCGAGGAGACCACAGTCATAGGGTTCCTTGTGGCTGCCCCACCTGGATGAAGGAAGATACTTCCTTGTCCCTGATACTCTCAAATCAGTCCAAACTACTGCTGCATTCCAGACTAGGAGCTACTACAGCAGGAAGACCCTAAGGCATAGGCCCCTTAGAGCTGCCAGTTTGTTGGGTCCTGAGGTTCAGAAACCTGTTTACTCAATGGTATTCTTATTTCTAGTTTTGGGTCTTAAAATGTAGAGAAAAAATTATTAAATTAGAGAGAGCACAAATGTTGTTCCTTTGCACAATGGGTTTTTTCATCAATTGCTTCTCACCTTTTTTGAGACAGGCTTTTCTTACTGAAACATGGAGCCCCTCAATTTAGCTACCTATCCAGAAAGCCCCACAAATCCCCTAGTAATGGTATTGTTTATTTTGTTTTGTTCGTTTCTTGGGATTAGAACTCAGGTCCCCAACCCTGAGCGGCAAGCTCTTTGCTGGCAAGCCGCTCCCTGGGCTGCTGTTCGGATGTCAGAAGATGTCCCTGCCCTGGGAGCTTCTCTCTCCTAGCCACACTTAACTGACTTAGCTAGAAGGAAATGGTGGCTTAGCCTGATGAGAGGGAATGAATCTTCTCGTCATCGATGGCAATTCTTACCAACTCCTGAATTGGGCTGTTTAGTGTCGACGGTTTGGGAGCCATGCAGGCGTGCTAGGCGTGTTAGAGTTTGAAGAGACAGCCAGCTCACACTGGCTGTGTGAATATCTGTTAAAGGAGCACAGAGGTGAGCAAGCATTCCTCCCAGCCCAGGATGAGCAAGCATTCCTCCCAGCCTCCTCACCACTAAGCCTTGGAGCTTCCCACGCCCTTAAGTTTTAATCACACAGCCTCATATCCAAACTTTCTTCTTGATGGGCTTGCATTCAAGGAAAACACGTTGTGACTTTGAAATTCAGTTCTGTCACTGGATATGGGCCATCTCTAAATTATTGAATTACAGTCCCTAAATAGCTTTCCAACATAAAATCCAGCCTCATCACTGTCACTGCGATTTGTTCTGTGTCTAAGTGTCCCCTCCGGTCTGGTCACTGTCGCTGTCTTTATTCTGTCCTAAGTGTCCCTCCAGTCTGGTCACTGTCGCGTATTTATTCGTCCTCAGGTCCCTCCGGTCTGGGTCACTGTCACTGTCATTTATTCTGTCCTAAGTGTCCCCTCGGTCTGGTCACGTCACTGTCATTTATTCTGTCCTAAGTGTCCCTCCAGTCTGGTCACTGTCACTGTCATTTATTCTGTCCTAAGTGTCCCCTCCGGTTTGTGTGTGCCCTCTGTGCTTGAGCACATTTTTCAGAAACACCAAAATTGCTCCTTTCCAGAAATTTGGAACTATCCGGGCAGATTTGATTGAGCAGATGAGATTCAAGCAGAGACTGAAAGTGATCCAGACCCTGGAGGACACCACCAAACGCAATGTGGTAAGCCCTTTGAAGGGCAGCAGGGGGAGGAGATGGGGGAAGGGGAGAACACCTCACTTTGCCCCTTTACTTGCCCTCCTGCTGGTTCCCCCTCCAGCTTGGCAGAACTTGAGACAGAACTTAGAGGCTTTCTCGATGTGACAAGTTCTGAATCTGTGGGACTCACTGTGCTGGCTCCCTTACAGGTACGGACCATTGTGACGGAGACTTCCTTTACGATTGATGAGCTGGAAGAACTGTACGCTCTTTTCAAGGTGAGTTTCAAAGTAAATTCATGCCCATTGGAAGGGATGAAAAGAACTTATATGATGAAAAGAATCCTTAATCACTCAGTGAGTCCTTGATCTTTCTGTCAGGTGATTTAGGGGTTCCGGGTCGCAGTAGATGAGCGGGAGAACAAAGCTGTCCTACTAAGCAGGGAGAGTAAATCAGCTCTCAGCATTAATTTAGCGGATGTTTGAGCTCTCTTCCTTACCATCTGGTATGGTTAGTGTTCTTGGACCTTAGAGCATGGGCGGCACTTGACTTCTAAAACTCCATAGACCAGTGGTGATAAAAGTTCAAATTTGCCTGAATTTTTATAATTTCACCTACTAAAACTCCAAATCACCTTAAAGAAAAAATAATTTATAGCTAGAAGAAGTATGGTGTGTAGGAGGCCTGGTTTGAGTTCACCATTTCACAAGTCGTCTGGCCGGTGGGTGGCCAGCTCTGTCAGGGCTGTGGTGATGCAAAATACCACAGTAAAGGGGAGAAAATCCTCACAGCGTGGCCTCCAGGGAACAGAAATACACTAAGAGAATCCAAGACAAGATAGGGTCCTCTAGAACATGACCCACTTCCTCCAACCCACTCCACATCCAGAAGTTTCCATCATGTCCCAATAAAGCCAGCAAATGATTAATCTATTGATGAAGGAAGATCAGGCGATCATGATTGAGTCACATCTCAGTGATGGGATCCATCCTCCAGGGACCAAGTTATCAGCATCGGCATTGTTGTGGGGATGGCTCATGCCCAAACCCTAACAAACTGTCTACACGTCCAGCGAATGAGAATCATGGGTTTACATTTTTGTGGTTTCTATTTGTTCATTGAACCACTATTGGTATTGATCCTTAATAAGGAAAATATAACCTAGTAGTTTTAAGTGTAATTCTTCTACAAAAGTTTTTGTCGTCTGTGATCAATGTCACGGGTTAGAATATGGCAGTTAATCCAATACTTGGGAGCTGGAGGCAGGAAACACTGCTCAAGGTCATCATTTGAGGCCAGCGTGCATTGCATGAAACCATGACTCAAAAATGAAAGCCACCAACAGATCTAAATGTGGCTTTCTGGACTGGTGAAAAGATGATCCAGAACAAACCAGAAGACAACATGGACAATGTGGACAGCTCTTAAACAGGAAACAGAGATAGGATTGAAGGGTCTCCCTAATGTGCCCTTCTACTCTTTACCACTAGAGGGCGCCAATGTCTTTTTCCTCTCTCCCCTGGTTGGTAGGGCCAGATGTGTATTGCCGTGATACACAAGTCAAGCTCCCGCATTCTTCTAACGAGGCACCGATTTCTATACATAGCATCAGGAATCCACTGCTGAAGCCTAGCCCTTCGTTCTCACCATGGTATCTCGACTTACGGTTCTCAAGCTAGGTGTACAGTGGGAAGCCACACACCTGCGGATCGGACACTGCGCCTAGGATAATCGCAGGGACTTGGGGCTGTATGAGGGGCCGTAACCACTCTGCAATGTTTTTTCAGGCGGAACATCTGACCAGCTGCTACTGGGGTGGGAGCAGCAATGCCCTGGACCGGCACGACCCCAGCCTGCCTTACCTGGAGCAGTACCGCATCGACTTTGAGCAGTTCAAGGGCATGTTCCTGCTCCTCTTTCCCTGGGCCTGTGGCACGCACTCTGATGTGCTGGCCTCCCGCTTGTTCCAGCTGTTAGATGAGAATGGAGACTCCTTGATTAACTTCCGAGAGTTCGTCTCCGGACTGAGTAAGGATGCGTATTCTTGCATGAGTTGGGTGGGGACAATGGGGATGTCACCTGGAGTTCCCCCCCCAACCCCCCTTTATAATCAGGGCCTCCACACTGGGTCTAGAGGAAGGAGGGAGACATAAAGGTTTGCATGCTAGTTGTAAGATTGTGTCTGGCTAATAAGCTGTATTAATGGGTAATCTACAGTCCCACTGAGACATGAGCCAGATGTCAACATGAGTTCTAAACGTGTTATCAGAGTGCTTGTAAGATTCTGCTGGTGAAGGTAGCTGCTTCCAAGTCTGATGATCTGAGTTCAGTCCCTAAACCCTCATGATAGAGAGGGAGGGTCAACTCCCAGACTGTTCTCTTACCTCCTCCACACAGGGCTGTGGCACACCACACATACACACACACACACACACACACACACACACCACACACCCTAGACATAAATAGTTAACATGTAGGCTTTTTTAAAAAATACATGAACAGAGAATGCATATGATAGTGAAATGCTAACATATCCTGTCAACCCTGACAGGTTTTCCAGAGATAAAGGGATGGGGATTGGATATGCTTTACAAAACACATATAATTAAAATATATCTTATATAAAGTAATCACATATAGGTAAACCTTTCTAATATATGGTTTCTAAATATTTCTAAGTAACATTAAATCTATTTTAATAAAAGACTGGAAAGCCACAGCATAGGTGGAAGTCTTTCCTGTCTGTTTCCTTGCTGAAAGACTGTCCGTTGCTAGGATATGTGCGCACTCACACGAGGACTGCCTGTGGCTAGGACATGCACACATATGCACACATGCCACATACCTGACCAGCAGGGTAAGGTTGCTGCCTGTCTATCAGCTTTGCTCACATCTCTGTGATGAGATTGGACCTTTATTCCACTTATAATTGGATGAAGAAAGTGTTGTGTGGTAAGAGCTTGGCCCACCTGATGTGAAGTTGAAAGTGTAGCAACTTGTGTCTGGCTGTCAGGATGAATTTTTATGAGGGACTCACACCCGTCTGTTATCTTGTGCATCCATTCCTTTTCCCACCCTGTGACAACGTTTAACAACTTAAACAGGAGGCGTTTATGTTGGCTCTCAGTTTGAAGGTAAGTCCATCACAGCGGGGGAAGCATCAGTCACATGAGCAGGAAGTGTCCCTGGTCACACTGGCCCTGCAGCCAGGAGCAGAGGCCTAAGTGTGAGCTCAGCTCCCAGGCTCACCCTGTCATGGTGGCACCCATATCTAGGATGTGCCTTCCGACCCCAGAGAACGTAATCTAAAACTCCCTCACAGATGCCTAGGTGATTCTAGGTCCATTAACTGACAGTCATCGGTAGTAATCAATTGTGTCTTGCATCCTATGCTTGCAGTGATAGATCCAGGCGAAGATGCAAGACTAGGCATAGAGCCGGTGATGGCTCCAGACAACACTCTCCCTCTGTAGGAATAATGTCTAGAAGGTCAGAGGACGCTGGAAGTGTATTGCCTGGGAAAAGTCTTCTTAGGTTAGGTCTGTCCTGACAATTATATGAAGCCTTGTGCACATACCTAGAGTAGGCTTATAATGGAGGAGCTTAGAAACCAATGCAGACAGCCCTTTGAACTAGTGATGGTGGCAGCTAACAGTTGTACAGGTTTTCATGTCAGGCACTGATCTGGTGGTCACTATGCATGGATTTACTTACCTTAAGGCACAGTGACAAACTTCAGGTTTGAATTCTGACAGCCCGTAGGCAAAGTTTGTGCTGTAACTGTCATACCGGGTGAGAAAAATTATCACCTTTTCTAGCTGCTCTAACTAAATGCTTTTTAGTCTGAGTAATTTTTACATAATAGAAATAAGTGGCCCACAGTTCTAGAGGGTGACTGGCCCAAGATTAAGGGAGTGTACATTCCATTTCTATGGTGGACAGTTCTCTCCGTGTGTTGATGCGTGGTGGAAGAGCAAGCAGTCGCCCTCGAGTTCCTTTGGTTAGAGGTCCAATTCCATGGACAGCTCTGTCCTGACCTACTCACCCCCCAAAAGCCAATGGCACCATCATACTGGAGGTCAAGCTTTCAAAGCAGGCCTTTTGTGAAGTGACACCAACATTTCAGGTCACAGCGTTATCAGCCTGCCCACTGATTGCCTGTCTTAGTTAGGGTTTTACTGCTGATGAACAGACACCATGACCAAGGCAACTCTTATAAGGACAACATTTAATTGGGGCTGGTTACAGGTTCAGAGGTTCAGTCCATTATCATCAAGGCAGGAAGATGGCAGCTTCTAGGCAGGCATGGTGCAGGAGGGGCTGAAAGTTTAACATCTTCATTTCAAGGTTGCTAGCAGACTGGCTTCCATGTGGTTAGGAGGAGGGTCTCATTGCCCACCCCCAGAGTGACACATTTTTTCCAACAAGGCCACACCTCCTAATAGTGCCACTCCCTGAGTGAAGCCTATTCAAACCACCACACAGTCAAAGAAACAAAAGCTCAGCCACTTGCTGAGACTTCACTTTTTAGACACCCTTAAGCACCTGCTATCAAAACCAACTGAGAGATGCATGCTGTTCAAGCTAGTCAGAGCCAGGGTGTCAATGAGCTTATCCAGCCCACAAGCCAGTCCTTTGTTTCCCATGCAGAAGACGCTTTCTCCTAGAACAATCCCAGGAGACATTGGTTCAGTGTTACATAGATGCTGGCTGTAGATAAGAACCCAAGGGGCTAACCATATCATCTCTTCCCACCGGAATTCCAAGTCCTCTCTTCCCTCCTCCTGAACTGGTTCATCTTCAGTTAGGGACTGAAGTAAATATTTCCAGAAGATTTTTCTGATTCCAGGAGTAGCTCAGAGAATAACAGAATTCTTTGATTAAAACTTATAAAGGCAGAATAATTAAAAGAAGGCTAGAGCAAGTTAAAACAAATATTTCAAGGAACTCAAAATGATTGAGAAAGGATTTCTCAAATAAAGACTTTGAAATTAATCTTAAATGTGCTCTAATTTTTTTCTGACTTTGTAGTTGTTTAGGATGCTAAGGCCCAGGTTTAGGATCTTTCCATTAATAATTCAGTTATTATAATACATTATGATATAATATGTATTTATTATTAATCTAGTTAATAAATTTAAAATCTTTGCATATATGAAGTTATGTAGTTCTTGTATGTGTTGTGGGGTCCCAGTGTCAATTACTGGTATATTTTTTTGTCGTAATCTCACCTCACTAAGGGAAACTGAGGGGAATATATAATTTATATATTATATTATATATTATATTATATCATATATTTTTTTTTAAAAAGAGTTTGCTAAGCCTAGGGGTGTCACTAACCCACAGGACACATTTCACATGGGCTCTTTCATGATTTCTAGGTGCTGCATGCCATGGGGACCTCACAGAGAAACTCAAACTCCTGTACAAAATGCACGTCTTGCCTGGTAAGTAGACTACAAGAAGCAGCACGCACACTGGCACACAGGACTTAGCTGCACCCATGGCACACACACTGGCTGCACACAGACACTGGTACAGACCACCTGCACACACACTGGCACACTACCTGGCTGCACGTCTCTTCCTTTGGCGGCATTCTCTGTCTGTTTGGATGTTAGATCATTCATCATTCCCCGAAGGCCAGGCTGAGTTGCTACTTGACATGAGTTCCTGAACGCTGTCCTTGACTGTCATTTGCCTGTCTCAGAAATAAGTTGAGCTCAAAGGAAGCATAACAGCCATCTTCAAGAGAAAGGGTACAACTCCAGTGTCATATGGTAGCAGGGTTTTTGTTGTTGTTGTTGCCATTAATGTATTTATTTAGTTTACATTTTAATCGCAGCTTCCCCTCTCTTCCCTTTCCTGTCCCTCCATCTCACCTCCCCTCATTCCTTCCTCCCCTTTCCTCAGAAAAAGAGGAGGTCTCCCATGGATATCAACCCTCCTTGGCCTCTCAGTTGCAGTAAGAAACTAGGCACATCTTCTCCTTTGAAGCCAGACAAGGCAGCCCAGTTGGGGAAAGGGATCTAAGGGCAGGCAGCAGAGTCAGAGGCAGCCCCTGCTCCTGCTTTAAGAGTCATACATGAAGACCCAGCTGCAGGACTGTTACATGTGCAAGAGGGCCTAGGTCTGTCCCGTACCGCTCTCTGGTTGGCAGTTCACTCTTTGTGAGCCCCTCCAGTCCCAGGCTAGTTGATTCTATATGTTTTCTTGTGGTGTCCTTGACTTCTACCTCCTTCAATCCTTTGAGTAGCAATTGGAGGGTACAACCAGGCATGCGGCTGGGGCTTGGAGTTCAGTTTTAAATAAGACTGGTCTCAGCTGGGGTAGATCTATCAGATACTAAAAAATTCAAAATAAAAACAAAGACAGATTAGCGCTCGCATCCCAGATGGGAGTGAATGTACTTGAGTCGCAGACAATGTCCTACAACTGGCCCTGAAAGTATTGTTTACAAGTCTTTGGGAAATTGTCCCGATAGAGAGGAAATGTTAAGGGGCACTGGGGGTGGGGTTAGAAAGAAGGGGGTGGGTTAGAAAGAAGGTGGAGTTAGAACAGAGGCCTTCGAGGTCTCTGGGCCCTCCATCCCACTTTGCTGACTTCAGATCTTCATCCTTCCCTGTCATGAGTAAGAACACTTATCGAGGAGCCGACCCCTCACGTATCTGTGTCCCCTCTTTCACAGAGCCATCTTGTGATCAAGATGAGCCCGACTCTGCCTTTGAAGCGACTCAGTACTTTTTTGAAGACATCACCCCAGAATGCACACATGGTAGGTGAAGCGCCCACCCCCACGGGGACTATATCTGTCTCTGGTAGAGCCTGCTTTACTGGGCGGAAGACTGATCTCCAAAGTGAGCCAAAGGAGCATATAGGCAGGCTTGCCTGATACAGGCCTTCGCACTTCACACTGCCTTGCCTTCCTAGATGCTCAGCTTAGAGAGGTTTCTTCATGTATGCAAATGCTTCTAAACTGGTCACAGGCCGCTCTGTGGAATGTCTTTATGCAGTGCTTCATCAGAACGTTTTTTCTAACTCCAGAATCCCTATGCTTTGCTGGATGTTTCAAAATAAGACTAAAATACATAAGATAAGCTGAAAATCTTACTCACATAATAACTAATTATTTGTATCCTGACATTTGCTTTTCCATACGTAACGCCCTATAGTGTACTGATTATGTGCACACAGAGTACACCCCTCTAAACTGGGATTTGGATACTTAATAAATTTTGATTTTGATTCTGCTAAAATTCTGGTGCCAAATCCAGGGCCTTGCACACGGAAGGATTCTCCACATTTCTTTTTCACATGTGCATATACACGTGTATGTCACAGAGCATGTTTGGAGGTCAGAGGACAACTTGCTGGAGTCACTTCTCTCCTTATATCATGTAGGCCCCGGGACTGAAGTCAGATCATCAGGCTTAGCAGCAGGAATGATCTCGATTTGCCAGGCCTATTTTATTGTTTTTTTTAGATGGCAGTCTCTGAAAAAAATTGTGTGTGTGTGTGTGTGTGTGTGTGTGTGTGTGTGTGTGCTTTGTTAATTATCATTTTCCTTAAAATGCAGTGAGAAGGTGATGTCATTAGGATGTTTTTCTGAAAATATTCTCATTTCCTCTGATGCCTATCAAAAATCCTCTTGTCACTATTTGCCACTCCCCATGACACCCCCTCTCCCCAACCCCCCGCTACACACACACCTATGTTTTATGATGTTACCAGAACCAGCTATACCTAAAGTCCTTCTGCCAAGATGTCTCTGATACCAAAATCTGAATCTCTGACTTGGTGTGGAAGAAGGCAAAAGTTGACAAACTCCCACTTTGTGGCCACACAGTGTCAGATGAGTTTAACTGACTCTCTCCCTAAGCCCTGGAAGCCACCTGTGTTTTGCCAACAAATACATGATAAAAAATGCAAAGATGGCTTTCATAGTCAAGAGAGGCTCCACCCTTTCTATGTCATCTGCATCAACAAGATCTTCTTTGCTGGGTTGACAGGCTCAGGACAGCAAGCAGTGTGCCACCGAGAAGCCCCAGGCCCCAGTGCCCAGGGTTCACTTAGCCAGGTCATCCTGTCCCTCTGCACCAAACTGCAGCATCAGGAGCACAGGGGAAAGGCCTGTCATATAACCAAGATCAAATTTCCTGGTTGCCCAAGATCCCAAAAGAGTATGGCTTCACCAAGTTTAATGCAGATGAATTTGAAGACATAGAGGCTGAGGAGTGGTCCGTCCCCAATGTGGCCCTGGACACACTGGTGATATGTATGACCCCACAGCTATTGGAGATGGATAGACTGGCGGCCCGCACTCCTGAGGGCTTCACTGCGCTGAGTCCTATGTCTGTCAAATCATGCTCAGTAATAAGTCTCATATGCAGCCTGGAAAACAAATCCATAGAAAGGATAGTTTTTAAATGGTTGCATAATAACCACAGTGTGGCTTACCATGCATTAAATATGGTGTCTATTTGTTTTCTATTGCTTTTTCATGAAGCAGGGAAGCGATTCCCTCTTCCTCTAGTTAAAAAGCTGCGAAGGCAGGTTGGAAAACCAGCAGTCTCTGGGTGAGCTGAGGAAGTACAGTACACACTCACAGCCAGCCAACTCCATCAGAATCGGAGGGTGTAACTCTTGTCCTTCAGGGGTCTGTGTGTCCTGTAGTATCCAATTTCAAGAGGAAAATTCAGTTGTAACTGGGTTCTTCAAAAATCATATTTTAGAGTTGCCAAATTATCTTTTAAAAAAACAAAACATGTTCTCTTGTTTCTACCAGCATTTCTGTTTCCCTGAAAGAATAAGTTCTTGATCCTGTTTCAAGTCACAGCAGATACTTGAGAGACTGTAAGATCCCAGGCAGGATGGAGGAATGGAGGCTTATGGGAAAGCACCAACTCCAGTAGCTTCTAAAGACTGCATGACATCATCCTTTTAATTTTTCATTGTACAATAAACCCCAGGTGTGAGAAATAAATCTAGGGCCATCCTTCACCTAGAGGTGGAACTGTCAGATAAAATATGTCCAGTGAAATTCAAATTTCTAAAAAATAACTTGTTTACTATAAGTATACATCATCTGATATTAGAAATACACTTAGACCAACAGATTTATCTGACATGGGATGCTGGTAACGTGTGTGTGTGTGTGTGTGTGTGTGTGTGTGTGTGGTGTGTGTGTGTGTGTGTGTGTGTGTGTGTGAAAAGGTATCAGATCCCTTGGAGCTGGGTGACAGACAGGCCACCTGCTGTGGGTCATAAGAGTCGAGCTCTGGGTCTTTCTCTGCAAGAGCACTGTAACATGAATGGTTAAGCTCTCTCTCCAGCCAGTGTTAAAATTTTGTTAAGTGAGGCCAACTCTGCCTGCAGAATCTTCATTTTCTACTACACTAAGCTCATGGCTATTCTCTGTAACACCCTTCTTTCTTCCGAATATCCCTGATAGTTGTTGGCTTGGACAGTAGAAGCAAGCAGAGCGCAGAAGACGGTTTCGTCAACGTGAGTCTGAAGCAGGACAGAGGTACACATGTGCTCTTCTCCGATTACAGCCTGCTGCTCTTGTTTCTTGATCTGCGAATGCTCATCTCTTGACTTTTGGGTTTTAGGGAAAAGGGTGAATTCTCAAGAAAACCGTAACTATCTGAAACTCTGGACTGCAGAAAATAAGTCTAAGTCAAAAAATGCCAAGGATTTGCCCAAGCTGAACCAGGTAAGAGACTATTCTTTCCAGTCATATATAAACGTCGATTAAAATATCTCTTTAGGAGATAGTGGGGACTTGGGGGTACTTGACTATTTTCTGCTTAGATTTGTTTTGTTTTCTTTTGTTTGTTTTTCAAGATGGAGTTTCTCTGTGTAGTCCCGGCTGTCCTGGAACTCACAGAGATCCACCTGTCTCTCTCTGCCTCCTAAATGCTGGGATTAAAGGTGTGCACCACCACCACCCTTTGGAATTTTTTTTTTTTTTAAGACAGGGTGTTAGGTAATCCAGGCTGGATCCGGACAAACTATAGCTAAGGATGACCTTAAATTTTGACTCTCCTACCTCCACCTCCCAAGAGCTACAAGGCATGTGCCCACCATATCAGTTTATGTAGTGCTGTGAGTTGGACCCTGGACTTGACGCATGCCAGGCAAGCACTCTACAATTGATCTGCCTCTCTAGTCCCATTTGGATTTATTTCTTTTGTATCAAAATTCTTCTCCATTGTGAGAAAATGTTCTCCTAAAGGAGAAATTGAACAACAAAGTACTCAGCTTTGAGACTACATATGCTCCATCCCGATTGTCAGATTACCTTCAGATATCAGACGTTAAGTTCTGCTGTCTCATGTCACTGCGCTCTGCAATAGAAATGTCATGAAAAGCTAAGGCGTACTGGGGCAGCGGTTGTAAGTGGTTATAGTCTTGAAATGTGAGTTTCCAGCTAAGGTGCCAGGTTAAATGCAAAGGCGTTGCTGTGTACGGGGAGGTGAGGAGGTGTGTCATGGGAGACTACTAAAGCTAACCTTGGGAAAAGTCTTCAAAACTTCAGAGACGTGAGGAGAGATGAGTCTGATGCTTCCTTAAGATTCTACAACTAGGAGAAAAAGATAATAAAGGAGAGAGAGGAGGGCCATGCAGCATCCGGCACGGGGTCCACGCCAGTAGCCCTGCACTGGGGAGCCAGAAGCTAGCCTGGGCTACATAGTGAAACCCTGTTTCAAAACAACCGAAGTGGATGGGGGCATTAGAAGATAAGGAAGAAACTAAGCAAAATGCAGTGTATCCACTGTGGGTGAGGGGGTATTTTCATGTGCGTGGGCACAAGAAGACCTCAGCTATCACCCACCTTGTGTTTTGAGACAATCTCTCATTGGTCCAAAGATCATCAAGTAGGCAAAGGTGACTGGCTAGTGAGTCCCAAAGGTCCATCTGTCTCTGTGTGCCCCGATGCTGGGATAGCAAGTGCACGCTGGGATAGCAAATGCACACCACCTCACCTTCCCTCTCCCTTAAAATATGTCTTCTCTGGAGACCCCACAGCAAGTACTTTACCAACTGGGTGGTCTCCCAGCTCTGCCGTATCCATCCTCGACTCTCGGTGATGTGTCTGTGAAGGCTTTTACCATTTCATTCTAGCTATTTTTGTAGATGGTTCAAATTTTCAAATGAAAAGAAAGACTAAGAAAGAGGATGTAACTGTAGGACCATCCCTTCTTTGTAGAGCATTTCCTGGGGTCTTTGAGAGTCATAGTTTAAATAGCTGTTTAGTCCTGGCTCTTAGCTCCTCCCCTTCCCTATCAGGGGCAGTTCATGAGCTCTGTAAGACCATGTACAACATGTTTAGTGAAGACCCCAACGAGCAGGAGCTGTACCATGCCACCGCTGCGTGACCAGCCTCCTGTTGGAGATCGGAGAGGTGGGCAAGTTCTTCATCACTCAGCCCACCAAGGAAGATGCGGTTCCCGGACCACCCTGCAGCCAGGCCATCCCAGCCATGCTCTTCCCTAAGAAGGGGTCCAGCCAGCCCTATGTGGTGGGATCCGCAGAACCACTCACAGCTAGCCTGGCAGTGGACAGTGAGGAGCACTCCCTGGGAGGACAGATGGAGGACATTAAACTGGAGGACTCCTCACCCAGGGACAACGGGGCCTGCTCCTCCATGCTGATCTCCGACGACGATACCAAGGATGACAGCTCCATGTCATCCTACTCGGTGCTGAGCGCCGGCTCCCATGAGGAGGACAAACTGCACTGCGAGGACATTGGGGAGACACAGTCCTGGTGCGTAGCAGTCAGGGTAGAGCCACCCTGCCCAGGAGCAGCAGCCTGGACCGGGACTGGGCCATTACCTTCGAGCAGTTCCTCGCCTCGCTCTTGACGGAGCCTGCTCTGGTGAAGTACTTTGACAAGCCAGTGTGCATGATGGCCAGGGTCACCAGTGCGAAGAACATCCGTATGATGGGCAAGCCCCTCACCTCAGCCAGTGACTACGAAATCTCTGCCTGTCAGGCTGATGCAGGGAGGGAAGCCAAGAAATTTTTTTTTATGTTTGTCTGTGTCGGGGGTGGGGAGGACTCTTTCCTTTTAAATTAAATATTTATTAGTACCCGGCTTAAAAAGCCTAGTGTTTTCATAATGTAAGACAATGAAAAAATGGTGAGAAATAGATACCCCGAAGTAAGGCACTAACAGTCTGCCTACGAGGCATGGCTACCAGAACTTAGTTTATTCAGTGATTCCCCCCAAAGACCAAACTGTCAGTGAAATGTGTATTATAACTTAGTACTCTGCTGTATCCTTAATAAGAAAATAGCTCTGTTCAATATTAATAAAGACAGCCATGCTCTGAGATAAAAATCAGACCTAGGAGGAAAACAGAGGGTTGCGAACAAGACTGACTGTTTTAGAAGGAAGAGGCATTGTCGTTGGGGTAAATCTTGAAGTACTTTAGTGAGACTTAAAAATATTTTTTAAGATTTGAAATATATTTCGTAAAAATCCTCTATCCAAAAATCATATTCTACACTGGTCCCCCTTCATGGGGGACACATTTGGGTTTTAGGTAGTTATAAAAATATAAATGATTTTGGTGATGTTAGAATGACATATTTGATCAGTATGACCATCAACGACTTGCTCTGATTATTTGTGTCAGCTGTCCGGGAGGGGGAAAATGTGATTCATCTGAGCACCAAATGTGAATGCAAAGAAGTCCCAGGACACAGAATCCAGCTTTGTGTTTTAGTTTTTGTTTTGAAGGGGTCGGAACGCATCTTCCTGGTGCCTCTCGTACTGGGTTTTCAGATTCTCATTACCTAATGAAAAATACAGCAAAATAATAATAAAATTAAAACATGATCTTTACCACTTCCATACTTTCTGTAGAGTCAAGAAATTTTATATGTATCACATATGACCAGCTTCTCATTAAGTCGCTATAGAGGTTACGTTTGCAGCAAAGGGATTCTGTAAGGTGACATAACTAGATGTTTAAAACAGAGCCTGTCACTTTATATAACAGAATGGAATGTTCTGGCTCCTGGAGGGGTGTGGACATCAAAGCTGGCACGCCTGCACTTTGAATTCTTATTTCCGTTTACTGCTGTTAGCTTTTGTTCGTTGCTGGGAGACTTTCTGCTCTGGCTCTCGGCTTCGCAGTCATGTTGAAGTTCAAGTTATCTCCTGCTTGTTCTGATGTTGCTTTCCAATGCTCTCTCTCTTTTATTACTTACCAAGTCCTTTCTTTAGCTGTCCCAGCTGTGATTTTTTTTTTTAATTTTGTTTACAGAATGATTTTTAAACTGTCAAATGAAGTAGTTATGAACCTCAACTAGGATAAATGTGAACAAATAAAATACTTCAGATATGGCTTGTTATCTTTGTGCTTGAGTTTCTGCCTGAGGCCTATGTTGTTTCTTTGACAGTTTTGTAGGGAAATCTATAAGCAGACAACCATTTCGAGTAAGTAAAACTTTATAAGCAAATATTCTGAGATAAGAAAATATATAGAGCCGAGAAGTATTTTTTAAAAAAGAAATACAGTGCAGCATTCCAAGAATATTTGAAATAAAAAAGATGATTTGTGTTAGGGTTTCCATTACTATGGAAAGATACTATGACTACACTAACTCTTATAAGGGCAAACATTTAGTTTGGATTGGGGTACAGTTTCCAGGTTCATGCCATGTTGAGAAAGCATGACAGCATGCAGGCAGACAAGGTGTTGAAGGAGCTGCGAGTTCTACATCTTAAACTTCAGGAAGCAAGGAGAGATTGAGTACCACACTGGGCATAGGTTGGGCATTTAAGACCTCAAAGCCTGCCTCCACAGTGACACACTTACTCCTAATGAGGTCCACTCCTAATAGTGCCACTCCTTGTGGGCCAATCATTCAAACACAAGAGACTGGAGGCCATTCCTATTCAAACCACCACATAATTGTTGTCAGTTATAATTTTAAAGGCTTGGAGCTGCAGAGATGGTTCTCACTTTCAGAGGACCAGAATTCTGTTCCCAGCACCCGTGATGGGCAGCTCGAAATGGCCTGAGAGACACCTCAGGAATGCTGTGAGTGGGGAAATAGTCTTCCCCAGGGTAGTGCACAAATCGGTTCTCCAATGCCAAGTGGTCATCTCTGAAAACACATGCACACCAACCGCACACACCACACACACACCACACACACGTAACATTATATAGACTGAACAAGTTGTGCTTACGTAGTATGTATGTTGATGTGTGTGTCTAGTGTGTAACAACAATTAGTGAAAATAAGAGGCCATGAATTTGGGGAGTGGAATATATAGGAGCATTAGGAGGGAGGGAACAAAAGGAGGAAAGATGTAATTATAATTAATAAAAGAAATAGTATTCAAATGGCCTGTAGCTCTGGTTCCAAGGGAACCCAAGTCCTCTGACCTCAGTGAGCACCTGCATTCATGTCACAATTAAAAAACAATAAAAACTTTTAAAATGTTTGTTTTCTATATGTCAAAACAGCAGACATCCCCATGTCTGGTCCTTATCCATGTACTACGATGCTCCTTGATAAGTGTTTAATTGAGTCGTTTTGAGTCAGTATTTCATTTAACTCTAAGATTCTTGCCCCATAATCCCATGTGTTTCCACCTGTGAAGATCATTTAAATATACCTCAAGGAAGAATCTCAAGATTTGACCCCATTTGACCAACACAGCCGAGGGATGAGGGAAGCGACTCCAGATACATTTAAGTGGCTCTCCAGTTGAATGAGGAAGGGGACTAAAGCAGGGTAGCCAGACTGCAGGCTCTCATCTCCTGACCAGCAACTCTGCTGTGTGCTGGATGTCTATTTTCAGGCACATCATACATTCTCCCTCCCAGCAACAGTGGCCACTTAACGGTGATTCGTAGTCTGTTTTCCTGTAAAAGCTGCCTGTTCAGGAGCCCCCGGCCCTGGAGTTGTTTGTATCTTATCGCCAGAGATCCCTTTCCCTGCTTGCATCTGGATAATTTGCTCACTTCAGAGGGCTGTTGCCAGGGGTCTCTGTGACCCTAACGGGAAGCAAGAAGGCAGTTCGGCTCAACATGACTCAGTAACAGTGTTGGTTCAAACTCCAGAAGTCTGATTCCAAGCAGTTTCTCTTAGGCATATTTATTTAATCACAGCATAATTTAGTGAAAATGGTTCTGGTGATGGTTGACTCAACCCACGTGCATAACAAGTGTATGATAGATCTGCTTAAGGAACAAACTAAGCTAACAGCAGATCGACGTGACTACACTGAAACTCTTGTGAGGTCCATAGAGGTTAGTTCTGTAGACTGGGTAAAACAAGCTTACAATAAGGGTCTCGGGGAGGATCTGAACTCACAGCTCAAATGTCACCAGGCTAGGAAACAAGTCTACATCAGCCACAAGGGCAACACAACAGGTATGGCATTCCTTCTCCTGATGGAGCATCCCTGTGTGCTTAGCATCTCAGGTTCTCCTGGTGCGTCCCTGTGAGCACAGAGATCCCTGTGCCTCCTCCAAGCTGTGTTCCTCCACTTGCCTTACAGTGATGGTGCCGTGTGATCCCTCAGTCGCCCACTTGAGCCCACTGTGATGTTTACGATTCCATCTGAGTACCACTGACTTCCGACGTCTCTCAGCCCCTGCCTCCCTCCTAAAGCATTGCTCGACCCACTGTGCAACAGAGACGTTGGGTGTTCTAGTTACTGTTAGCACCTGTGTTAATAACAAAGTAGACAAAGTATCTGCTCTCCTTGCCTGGATTTTATCACATGCAACCCCAAGCTACCACTGTTTTCTTTTCACATTTCTCCCAGTTACTTCTTAGCTTAATAACGTCAGCATCCATTTGGCACCTGAAGCCAGGCACCATTCTTAATACCTCCTGATTGTGTGTGGCCCACTGCGGTGGCTACTTTCATCAGCTTGGCACAACCTAGGATCACCTGGGAAGAGTCTCAGTGAGGACTGTCTAGATCAGGTTAACCTGGAGGTATGTCTTCATATCTTAATTAATATGAGAAGACCCTGCCCACTGTGGGTGGCACATTCCCTGGGCTGGGTTCTGGACCATGTAAGAGGGGAGAATGTGAACTGACTAGCAAGTATACATGTATGCATTCTCTGTACTCCTGACTGCATGTGATGTGACTAGCCATGTCATCTTCCAACCTCGACTTCCCTGCAAATCTGAAACAAACAACCCTTTCTGGCTAAGTTGGTTTTGTCAGGATATTTTATGAAACCAACAGAAACAAAACTAGAATACACATGTCTAGCCACTGAGCCCAGTCACCATTTCTTCCTGTCTTCCTTAAGTCCAGGGTTCCTCTAGTGCCAGCCACACCACTGAACTTGACCTTGTAGCCACTGATTGGCCCAAGCAGATAACAGTATACCCATATTTAACACTTCCCCTTGACTTAAATGTCAAACTTTATTTATAAGTCAAACTTCCAACCTTATTCTATATTTTATCATTTGTGTGTATGTGCATGTGTGTACATACATTGGTGTGCACGTGCATATGATGTGTATGTTTGAGTGTGGTACACAGATACCATGGAGACCATATGAAAGTTGGAGGAGAACGTTCAGGTGTGAACTCTCTCCCCACATCCTGGGTTTTGGGGATCATATCCAGGTTGCCTTTATGGAATGAACCATCTGATGTTCTACTTCAAAGGCTGGATTTGTTTATTTTTAGTCAGCATATAAAGTAACAAGTTTTCTTACGCTGTTTTCATACGTAGTATTTCTTGACCCATCCCTTTGTTCCTTATCTACCTGAATCCCTTGCAAGCTTGGAAGCTTCCACCCCCAAGCATTTCCTTTTCATTCTATATCACATGTGTTGCAGAACATTGGAGTGGGTTAGTCTGATGCTGCTTGTATTTAAATGCTAGATTCTGTACTCCAAGATCTGGTTGCTCCAAGACAAGCAGTTGTCATGCACACCAGCTTTTGTTGTATAAACCTTGCCCTCTCAAGGTATCCATGATTGGCTAATAAACATGCCTACAGTCTGGGCTGGGCAGAAGAAAGGGGGTGGAGCCTCTGCTTGGGCTTGGGGTTGGAGGCAGGGACCAGGAGGAGGGAGAAGAGAGGAGATCACATATCTGATGTGAGCACATGGCCAGGAGAGACAATGAATAACAAGGGACACACGGCTGACATATAAGTCAAAATAGCTCAAGACCTAACCCACTGCACCTCACTCCTCATCCTCCCTCTCTGAAGTCTTTCCCCCACCTCCCTGTCATGGTTCCTAGCTAGTTCCTGGCCTCTAACATAATTTCTGCCACATAAATACACATACATACAATTAGAAGCTTAGCTCCAAATGTGATGTTTCTGAGTTTGGGTTACCTAATTTAGCATTTTTCAGTTCTATCCACTTTACTGCAAATTAAATAATTGCATTTTTCATTACACTGAATAAAATTCCACTGTGTATATCACACAATTTTTATTATGCATTCAACTATCAATGAACATCTGTACCAGCTCTGGTGCCTTACACCAGTGGTTCTCAACCTATTGGTTGCGACCCCTTTGGGAGTCAAATGACCTTTTCATAGAGGACCTAAGACCATCGGAAAACACAGAGATTTGCAATACAACTCATAACAGTGGCAAAATTACAGTTACTGAAGTAGCAATGAAGATAATGTTGTTTGAGATCACCACGACATAAGGAACTGTATTAAGAGCTCAGCATTAGGAAGGCGGAGTGGCCTTGCGGAGTACAAAGGGAAAGTCCAGCTGCTTTTTACTTTAAAAAACAAAACATCTCCATGAGCTGTGAATCGAGCGCTTAGCACCATGGGCCTCCTCTGTGATACCTTTGCACAATTTTGATAGCCAACAAGTGTCACACACACACACACACACACACACACACACACACACAGGGAACTCCGTTTCGACTGTGCAGCACTCAGCCAAGAATGACTTTGAACTCTTTATATTCCCGCCTCTACCTCCCCAGTGTGTCATGTGTGTGCCAGGCAAGCACTCTATCACCTGAACTACATCCCCCTGCATCAGTCACAGGAAGACCCAACCAGGGGCCTCCAGTTCTGTCCTTTGTGCTGTGCCCCATGCAAGCTCCTAACACCCATTGTACTCTCCCAGTCGGGGTAATGCTGAGCTAAAGGAAGGTCTCTGGGACTAGAATTGAAGCCCGTGTTTAATACACCCTAGCTGAAATTTTACTTCTCTGGTCAAAATTAACTGGAGTGCCACGCCCTTCATGCTGCAGACAACTGGGGCAGAAGAGGAGACAGAGCTTTGAATCGAGAGTAATAGAAATACTACCAGGAGAGGGCTGGGCAGCTCCTGCACCAGGCTGGACTCCATAGGCACCGCAAACCTCTTCTGTTGTTGTTTGGTTTTGTTTTATTTTAATTCAGGGATGTCTCTAACAACCCGGGTTACCTGCCAGTAGATATTTCCACTGGATTTTATTTCTGCTTACCGTGTAATTTTCTCTTAGGTTATGACTCTAAGCTGGCAAGCTTCCTCCCAGGACCCTGCCAAAGCCACATCTCTGCCAGAATAAACCACATAAGTCACCAAGCCTTTCTCTGCAGTCAACAGCAACCCTCTCCCATCGGTGTGCTAGCCAGGACTCAGTCAGACACTCCCTGGTGGCCTTCCTGACCACTGCTGGCTCACTGAGACCACAGTGGTAGGCTGTGGCAAAATTTCCTCTACCATTCTGCAATCATGCGCAAAAGTATAACCCAGGAGGCCAACCTTTGACCTTTGAAGGATCTCGCAGCTCACTCAGAGCGTTGCCTTTGAGGACCTGCTTGGCTTCCTATGAAAAGGAGGGCAGCAGCTACCCTCTCAGAAACCAACTGGAGAGCCTGGTAGACAGCGCTGCTAGCAAAGTGCTGGCTAGGCAAGTGTGCGGACCTGAGATCGGACCCCAGATCCTACATTTCTTTAAAAAAAAAAAAAAAAAAAAGGCTGGGTGAAGGCTTTTAATCCCAATTCTGAGCAGGAGAGACAGACAGATAGCTCCCTCCAGATGCCATGGAGACCATATGAAAGTTGGAGGACTCTCATATGGACTGGCTAGACTGGCTGGCCGATGGGCCTCAGATCCCTTTAACTGAGCCAGTTAAAGGCCAGTGAGTGACCCTGTCTTTAAAAAAAAGCTAAAATAGGTGAATGACTTCTGAGAAAAGACACCAAGGTTGTCCTTTGGCCTCCACACTCGAGCACACATGTACAAGTGTACTCACATATCCGTGTACCTGCACATACATGAACATAACAGGTACACACACACACACACACACACACACACACACACACACACACACTGACTAAAGGAAACTGAAGGATGCCTTAAGGATCTGAATTAAATGACAAAGCCATAGAATGATTCAAGACCGTGACTCTGAACACAGAGCAGCCTGATTCTTCAAGAGACATAGAGTGGGCCTTCCACCAAAAGCTCTCAGGTGACATGCACCAGCAGACAAAATGATGTTACTTTCATCCCGAAATATAGAGACAACGTAGATGACAGCAAAGGTGAGCTCGGAGCAGGACAGTGAAGCTAAATGTCAGAAACACTGAAATGCCTGTGTGTGCACTTGTGGTGTGTGTGTGTGTGTGTGTATGTGTTGTGTGCATGTGTGTGTGTGTAGTGTGTGCGCATGTGTGTGTGTACTCATGTGGATGTATGTGCACTTGTGTGCACATGCATATGCAGGCCATCAGTCAACCTTAGGTGCTACTCCCTAGAAGGCACCCTTCCTGAATTTTGAGACAGGGTCTTTATTAGCCTGGAACTTCATGAGTAGGCTAGGCTGTCTGGGCAGTGACCCTAGGATTCAACCTGTGTCTGCCACTCTGAATTAGGATTACAAGTGTGTGACACCACACTCTCTAACCAAATGGGTGCTAGGGTGTTGAAGCTGGTCCTTATGCTGTACAGCCAGCCTTTCAGCAACTGAGCTATCTCCCAAACTTCCCAAATGACACCTTTAATGGTGACATCCCAAAGCACTGAAGGATAAGGGCACCGTGTTAGCTGAGCCAGGTATCCATAGGAAACTTCGCTTACACATGTTCTCATGGTCCTCCCTCCCTGATTACAAAGAAAACACACACCCAGAAGTGGGAAGAGAGTCTATGACCCTGATAGCTGGGAGGAAAGGAAATGGAATATCACCAGGGAAGCCATCAGCACGCAGAGGGGTTGTGGAACCCCTCTGATGGGCAAACACCATCTTCCACAGAAAACCCGCCCTGGACTGATTGACTTGTCTGTCCTTTTGCTGTCCTTCTTCCCTGGTGGCAGCTGCCATTGAGATAGATGTGAGTAGCAAAGCCAGTCCCAGGTCTAAGTGAGCAGTGGGGGTCCTGTGAGGCAAGAAGAAATCCCGAGAACATTTTAGTGAAAGGAGCCACAGCCAGGCTCTCATGACATCTGTTTTTCATTCTGCCTGTTTTACCAAATATTCATTTACAAAGTAACCCAAAATTCTGGCCACCAGAGAGCTAATTGGACTCAGTGCTGTCCTCAGGTGTGGCCCATGGGTGCTGCCTCACAGTCCCTGTGCTCTACACCCCTCATACACATATGCACATACATATGTGCTCTACACCCCTCATACACATATGCACATACATATGCCTATTCCTGAGGAAAGAGGAACGGCTGATCAAAAGAGCTGTGATAGCTTCTATTCAGACTTCACTCTGGTACCCAGGGGACCACCATTGCCTACCCACACCGCTGAGTCTCTTCAGAGATATCCAGTCTTTCTTTCATGCCCCTGAGGCAGAGCCATGAATAGAAGACCCAGAGTTCTGTGTGTAGACAGAAGACTTCACAAGAGTTACTAATGCAAAGATTGCTTATGGAGCCACTGAGTATAGACTGGATGTCTCGTGGCTGGGCCAGTCAGTGTCAGTAGATACAGAACGAAGGCAGAGTTCAGATAAAGGGGTAGTCCTGAGGCCTCCACTGTACTCTCCCCACAACCAAAAATGCTTGATTTAACTGTATACTGTGTTAACAATCTTTCTTCAATTAGAGACAACAATTATTAAAATTGAGCCTCATGGTGCAAGCCTGGGATCAGGGCCATCCTTGGTTACCTAGCAAACTCAAGAGCAGTTCAGGATACGTGCAGTTCTGTTTCAAAAGAAGCAAAGCTGAAGAGAGCCAGGAAAATAACTAACCTTCTATGAAGGGGTTCTATAAAGCAACCTTCACTCAAAACAGCACGTGTGACGGATCAACTGAAGAGGCCATCTGATGTGTAGTCAGGTTCTAACCTTCAGGTCATACCGAAGGGCACATATTCAACTAGAGACAGAGCCCAGACACAATCTCATTTCTAAATCCAGCTTGCAATTCATCCAAAAGCCTGGAGGGTCTATGACTCTGGAAAGAAGGCCATTGATTGGTAGCAGGCTTCTAACAGGTACGAGCATACAGGTCTAGGGTCACCTACCTGAATGCATCCTCTCTAGACAGAGACAAAGAAGCCGCGAGACAAGTCTTCATTTCTAGAATCCAGCACTCTTGGCCTGGAAGTCTTTGGTATCCTGACAGGTGCTGTGGTGCACCAGGCCACACTAGAAGGAGGGTTACTGGATCACAGGTCAGGGTCAGCCCTGCGCAGAACTGACACGCTGGCAGACATGAAGACAATCACAGTAGAGCAGATGCTAAAGACTACATCTGGAGACATTTTTTGTATTTCAGAAGACCAGCATGGTGTCCCTTCTGTGAAGCCAGGTGTTTCACTCATACCTTCCTTTTTGCTGTGGTTAAAGACCCACAAGGCCACCGCATGAAGAAGGTTTTCTTTGTTTCTTTTTTTTTTTTGTTTTCTATCATAAGCAGGGAGACACGGGCAGGGCATGAGAGCGCTGGACAATGGTACAACGGGAAAGGGCAGAGAAAGGGAATACTGGAGCTCAGCTCTTGTTATCTTTACTCTCAGTCAAACCCATCCCACGATGGGCTTAACCTGCCAGTTAAGCCGTTACAGACATGCCTTGTGACATGAAGGTGTGTTTCCATGATAATTCTCATCCTGTAGGATTGGCCATCAAGTTTTACCTTCATGACTTGAGCACACATCTTGGTCGTCGATTTATCTTCTCATCTCAGCTTGTTTTTGGTTCCGTGGGGCTGGCTCTCACTCTAATCATGGCTTTTTACTGGTGGTCCTCACTATTTTGCCGGAAGAGCAACCTCAGGCAATTGAAAAGTACTGATAGACAATTCAGTTCCCTCAAATTGTGGACTATCCTACTTTGGCCCAAATAGTTAAGAGTGCAAGATCCTAGTACCAGGAGAATGAAATCTCAGTGACTGTCACACAGGTGTGATGGCCTTGATCCCTAAGCTCTGTATATTTACACAATAGTGTCTTTATGTTTCAAACTGTATCTGGCATTATTTAATCCATATTTAGTAATTTTATTTCCAGGGAATTTGAGACTCTTATTTAAGTTTACTCAGTTTTATAGACTAAAGGAGAATCTGAGAATGTATCTGTACTTTGAGCTCCATCCTGTGTCCACAGTTTCCAAGTACTTTTCTATACAACCCTGACAGGAGACAACACAAGCCAGTCCTTCCTCTCAGATGTGTGTGTGTCCTGAGTGTTTTCCTGGCACAGTTGAGACAATGAATGGGAGGAGGAAATCCTGTTGGATTACACGATTACATGCTGCTGCTTCCCCAAGAAAGTCGGGATTTACCTGATAATGGAAATACCAACTTCTCCATCGATTTTCCTATTTATGGGGTGGGGGGTTCTTTTTCTTGTCACTTGGCAGGGAAAGTGGTTCAGTTTGATTAAAAGGCACCAATACATAAGCGTATGTATGCAAAATGCAGCCCTTTTGTTTTAATAAGTGTCGCGTCCACCTTGACCAACAAGTAAGACACGACACAATCGGATTCTTCTCAGACAGCTTTATTCCAGGAACATTCTTCATCATCGAGGGAACGGGAACCGGGAACAGGAACCCCAAGCAGCAGAAACAAGATGCTTATATATCCACCCAAGGAGGGGCTAGGCGGCGTGTTCTCTCAGGATTGGTTAAATAACTAGCGCAATACCTCATTAGCATAAGCCCTAGGATAGGTTAGGGCCAATACCATCCTTAGCATAAGCCCTGTCAGGAGAGGCTCGAGGCCAACGCATGTGTAACAGGCTTGTTTATACAGGAAGCTAAGCTGGCCATGTCAGAAACCAGTGCCATCTTAAATCAGGCTGCCTACAAATAAGAGATTCTAACTGGGCTGCCACACAGATGCAGACAAAAGCACCCAGGGAAGGCGTGGGAAGTGCCTCACCTGCCCAGATGCTTATGAACTTCTAGGAGCAACAGGAACGGCAAGTCAAAATAATACCAGTTAAAAGGAGACATACGAATGCAGGAAGGAGTTGGAAGATGGCCGAGTGAGAAAGAACACTTGCTTGCAGGCACAGGACCTTGAAAAAAAGCCAGGCTGGGCCACACACTCCCGTAGTGTGTACTCCCCTGTGCTTCCGGGGGGTACAGGGCAGAGAGAGGAGGGTACCTGAGTCTCAATAGCTTCCAGCGAGCTTGGTTCAGCAAGACACCCTGTCCTCAAGGGACACCGATGTGCACACTTGCCACTAGTGAACATAACACACACACACATATTCATGCACCCACCACACTCACATGGTTTTTTTTTCCTAAAAGTGCAAGAAGGTCTCATAAGTAAGCACATGCCAGTCTACATAATTATTGATTCTCACATCATAATACGTATAACACTTACGTAATAATGCCACCTAGCCAGCTACTCCATGAGTTCCAGAGCACTGAGAGACCCTGGTGAACGGGGCCTGAGAAATGACACCTTTGCCCTTTCACACATCTGAGCATCCACTCACCCTCTACGCATACATGGCATCTACATGCACACATGCACAACCTCATCATGCCAGTTATTATCCTCTCAGAAACATCTAAACCTCAGAATAATCCCAGCAAAATATGAGCTCAAATGTTACACCATTAATTTTAAAACATTATTAAAGCAAGTAAGGAAAAGATCAAGTAAACGAGGAAATACTATATTTCTAAATGGTGAGATTCACTGTTGGAAAGATGTCTACTTTGCAATTTGATTTAATTAGATGACGTTCTAATTAAATTGATCTGACTTCAGTTAGACTTTAGGTTGCTTTGTTTCAGTGGGCATGCAAACTAGTTCTAAAATCAGTGAGAAATTCAAAGGGCTTTCAAAAGCCAGCACAGTCTTAAACGGCAAAGTCATAGCACTCCCGAGTATCAGACATGGTTTTGAGGCTACAGTGGTTCAGATATGTGAAGCTTGGTGGAGTAGAAGCAGAGGGCTCACAAGCAGAACCAGACAGAGACATTGGATTCCAACGAGGTCAGCATCAGGAAGGAAGTTCTCAAAAAAAAAAAAAAAAATAGAGCAGGGCAGTCTGCGTGGAAACAAAGATTTTGACCCTTCTGCAAGGTCATCGTTGGTAGTTGCTTTTTTAGCAAGTTTGAGAAATCCCAAAAGGATTTGTAAACTTAGCCACAGTTACCACACAGTTTGGATCCTATCATGGCCTCCCCTCAGCCCATCCTCCCTGCAGACTCAGAAGCAGCTAGAGGAGATGGCCAGCCTTGGAGAGCCAGTACTCATGAAGGTCAGACATCCTCAGTGAAAGAGACCTGACCTAGCAAGAGCAAACGGAAGAGAAAATAGCTGCCCCTCTACCTAGACACAGAGGAGAAAACACAGGCAGATGAGGGGCAAAGGACCCCCTAAATTCTCTGTAATTGAGTTGTCCCAGACTTTGGTTCTTCAATGGCCCACTACTGGACCCTCCTATGGCCACTGATCATTCTTCTCTGTCTTGGTTTCTTCTACCTCTTAGCACTTGTTTTCCACCCACACTTCTAGTGAAATAAGTTACTCCACACCCCCTTAGATCACCTATAGCAAAAACAATCACTTCCATCTGCTGTGAAGCTGCTGCTGTCAAGAGCTTCACATATGATATATTCTTCTGACACCCTAAATGGCGAAGGCTTTATTGTTACCACTGATAAAAGAAGAGAGCAAAAAACTTGCAGGATTCTACCAGGCAAGCGAATTGTGTTGAGAGGGTAGGAGAGGAGGGAGGGAGGGAGGAGAGAGAGAGAGGGCAGGTTTGAAGGGATAGCATCTATTGCAGTGTATGAGCAGGGTAGAGGTGACACCCCCTCACACTGCATCAGCAGTCAGGAAGCAGAGAGAGACGAATGCTGGACTGAGTGCTTGCTTTCTCCTTCTGTCTCTGACCTTGCAGGAAAAGTGTGCATAAGTTGTAGGACCCTCCACTGCAGACTCCTGACACAGCTTATGTGATCCTGACCTATCAGGGAGGAGTCTTCACAGGAGACTGGAAAGTCCTTCCATTCTCAGTTACATATATGGAGTCCGAGGCTCTGTATCCCTAACTGGTCACACAAGTTCCTGCAGTTTGTTCACAGAGATGGGTTTCTGGTTCATCCCAGACTGCCAAATAGGGCTGGAAATAGGCCGGCAAACACAGACACCCCAAAGAACCTTCCCAGTGTCACCTTAATTCCTCTTTGCTCCTTCCTCCACTGCCTGCACGTTCACACTCAGAGTGCAACCCTTCACCTTTACCAAGTCCTTACCACCCGGCAGGACGTACCATTCGGCAGCTTCCAGTTGTCCGGGAGCTACAGAGGAGGGACGGGGAAGGAGAGAGCTCCGGAACAATCTGTGACCTCTAACCTGCCAAGCATGGCCTTATCTGAACAGGACCCGCGAGCACAAGAAGACTGAAGGCTGACTCTTAGCTGGAGTGTCCCCGGCTCACCTCCAAGTTGCTCCTGGTCGCCAATAATGCTCTCTGGGAGCTGGATTGGCTTCTCCTACCCACGATCTAAATCCAAAGGTGGACAGAGCCACAATCAGAGGAGATCAGAGTGAGAGGGATGTTAAGTGTGTCAGTTGAAATCCTAAGTTCAATGTTGCCGTGCCCGACAGCCTACTAAGGTCATGAAACTTATTAGTTAAAAATGTAATTGCAGCTGGGTAATGGTGGCACACACCTTTAATCCCAGCTCTCAAGAGGCAGAGGCAAGCAGATCTCTGGAATTTGAGGCCAGCCTGATCTACAGAAAAAGTTCCTGGACAGCCAGAGCTACAGAGAAACAAAAGAAAATGCAGTTGTAATAACCATTTGTTCACCCCTTTCCAGATACATCTAGTCTTTATTGTGCTAAAATAGTTGCTAGTGTTCTCTATCTGAATCCTCCTACTATGGCTGTAGCTATCATTACTGTCCCATTTCACTGACAAGAACAGAGAAGCTTAAAAGTTGAAGAGATGCCCAAGTTCTCATAGACAGACAGTGCCTGCTCAAACGTACATGCGTGGAGTTCTCACAGTTAAGCCAAGCTCTGAATTCAAGTTGCAGTAGGTTGCCTGAAATGTAGAATACCTATTGCTATTCTACAGCAATAGAAGAGGCATCATGGCCCCAAACAGCTCTGTTCCTTCTCTGGCCACTGCCCAACACACCATGTCACACTTAATGGTGATCAACCCACCTATAGTGACATTCCACTGCCCCAATCCTTTCCCTGAATCTTATGTGAACAAATCTACCCCCACCCACTAGATCTGGGGACAGAAATGTCTTCTTCTAGATGTTGTTTGTTTGTTTGTTGATTGATTGATTGATTGATTGATTTTCCCCTTCATTGACCTCAAACCCTATAAGTCTCATTTCCTAAATTGTGTGTGTCACCTTCTCTGCCTTTTTCATTAAGTGCCACTGAAGAAGTTTTTAGTCATATGTATGCCTCTGTATGTACGTGCTACATGTGTGATGGTGTCCTTGGAGGGTGGAACAAGGCGTTGGATCCCTGGGGCTGCTATTGTAGATGGTTTTGAGCTAACCAACATGGGTATGGGGAACCAAACCCAGAGCCTCTCGAAGAGCAGCGAGTGCTCCTAACCACTGTGTTATCTCTCCGGCCCCATTTACTAAAGATTTTTAAAAGTGCTTTTTGTGTCTTTTGTGGCCTTTGTAAATTTATTAGAAATATAAAGAAATCAAACAAAAATATACATTGGCCATAACTTAGTGAAAGATATATTAGGAGCCCTAATAATTATTATACATCTTCAAATCATGGAAAGTGTGATGTCACAAACATCCCGCCAACAGTTGATGCATTGTAGCAGCGTTGAGTCTGGTGGTCAGAGAGACCCAAGAGAGGGCACTGGGTTGCCTCTGAGCACCGAGGTCCCGCTCTGTGGTGGGGATAACAACAGCATGGAAACTGTGCGAGAGTGTGCAAGGCTCTCCAGATGGTTTTGGCATTGGCACAGTGCTCTACGAGGGTTGGTTGAATGCATTAAAAGGAGACATGCTTCCCCAGTTTGAGCAGTGTATATATTTTGTACATCAGGTTCATCAAATGGCTTGTTCACACAAACAGTCTCACTGATGCAGGGACATGCATTGCAAAAGCAAATAAGTTTTCAAACTTCATGCGTCTCTGTGCTTGCGCATGTCAAGTGCACGCAGCTGCCCTCAGAGTCCAGAAGAGGCCGTCAGATCCCTAGAGCTGCGGTGACAGGCAGTTGTGAGTGGCCCATCTGGAGTGCTGGAAACAGAACTCTGGTCCTCTGGAAGAGCAAGAAGTGCTCTCAACTGCTGAACCCTCTCTCAGCCGCCACAGTAAAGGATGTTAGCTTCAGGCAAGACGAGGAATGTAAGGCTGCTTGTCAGTAGCTCAGGTAGCTTTGAGCACGGGCATCTTGTTCTGCTGAGCACAGTGCTGTAGATCAGTCTAATCAAAAGTGAAGTGGGACTTCCCCTCACCCTGGACTTGATGCTCTCTTTTTAGGATGGACCAAACCCAACCCAGTCCTCTCCTGCCCTCTCCCCTCCCTAGGAGAGTCTTCTTTCCAACTTCAGCATCAATTTCTAATGGTATCATATCTCTCACTAGAAAACTTGAGATACCTCAGCCAATCCTAAAGATGTACATCTGGATCCCAAAATGAAGCGAGCACACCATTAGTTTGTCTTTTAAATGTTAAGCTGTGGTGACTCTCTCATGTCTGGGATGATTACTTTAGGGTATAAATCCAAAAGCATTTATACCCAGGACTGCATCCCAAGACATAAACATCTCCACAGCTCCATGCGTAAGGCCAAATCATCTCAAAATAATCATGCCAAGGTATAGTGCCATCACCGACAGAGTACTGATACCTTAACATGCGACGTTTAAAATAGGTGTTATATTAATTGTAAGATTGGTAGAGAAAGGTTATTAGATGGAAGTTATATATTTCTGTATCAGTGTGATGATGAATATCTTTATTTCTTCTTTTAAAATATTGTCATCTGGACATCTATCTGTATAACTATGCCCTGACATTTCCTACTGGAGACAGATAAGAAGTTATGTTGGGGAAGGGCTACAGACCCTGTTCTAGCAAAGCACTGTGACACTTGTGTTTTGAATGCACACATTTGCCGGGCAGTGGTGGTGCACTGCCTTTAATCCCAGCACTTGGGAGGCAGAGACAGGCGGATTTCTGAGTTCGAGGCCAGCCTGGTCTACAGAGTGAGTTCCAGGACAGCCCAGGGCTGCACAGAGAAACCCTGTCTCAAAAACCAAAAAAAAAAAAAAAAAAAAAAAAAAAAAAGAATGCACACATTCGTTCAGAGGTTCTGTGAGCACCGAGAGAGCCGCGGTGCCCTGTAAACGGTGCTCTACATCTTAAGAGAAGAACTCGGACACTGGGTAAGTGAACCTTGCTGCCACCCCTTTGCAACGTCACAGAGGGTCAGTCACCCTTGATCACACTGAACTAGACTTCACCTTTCCACTCTTCCTGCCAGAAGAACAGAAATCGGACTCTCCGGGGACATCAGCCTCACCCTACTGCTCTCTCCGTTATGAGGCAAACCTGCTTTCACTTCCCAGAGGCTCCAGGGGCAGCAAGGTCAACCCTTTCCTCAGAATCTAGAACCACGCCCTGTCTTGAGCTGACATCACAGGGCCTCCTTGAGTGAGGATTTCATTCTGCAATATGCCATGTTTTGGGGTCAGGAATTCAGGAAAGCCTTTGCTGGGTGACAATGCTTTCTGTTCACACCCGCAAAGATGACTTGGTGTATCCACCTGCGCACCGGAAGGGCTCAGGGTGGTCGGGACCTTGGTGAGGAACAGCAGAACATGGCACCTGTCAAGCATGACACCCTCAAGGACGCCCTCAAGGACATTTGATTTTTTTTTTCTATGCAGTGACCCAGGGCTCCAAGTGCTATTCTTCTTAGACCATAACTGTGTCTCCGCACGGTTTGTTCCCAGTCTCCTTCTCAGTCCCACTGTGCTCATTCCCACAGAAAGTTCCCACCTCCTTCACCCCCACACTGACGACTTCTGATACCTCTCAGCTTGGATTCTCTGCAAACAGCATGACATGTCCTATGGGAGCTTCTAATGAAAGCATCGACGCCATTTTCTCCTAATAATCCTAAGACGGGAAGTTGTCGTCTTATGAAGAGTATAAAAGTCACCTGCTGTGTGACAATTGAGTGGCAACATCGCAACATTGCCAAGACTGCACCCTTCTTCTCGAATACAGAGTCATCTTCTAATAAAGTTTGACTCCACAGTTACCCTTTCTTAGGCTGTGTTATCTGGTTAGATGTGTCATTCATGTGAGAACAGTTTACATCCTGCCAAGCCCTGCACAACATATAAGATGAACCCACAGGCAGAACGGATGCTCACAACCTGCTATTCATTATACTGCCTGCTGCTGCTGCTGTTTGGGGGTTTGAGACAGGATTTCTCTGTGTAGCCCTGGCTATCCTAGAACTAACTCTGTAGACTAGGCTAGCCTCAAACTCACAAAGAACCCCCCTCCCCACCCAACTTCCACCCCCCACTCTGCCTCCTGAGTGCTGAGATTAATGGTGTGTGTCACCACCACCGGGCAGTTTATTCCACTTTTCATCCATAGCTCAACAGCTTCCTGCCCCTGCCCTGCCCCTGCCCCTGCCCCTGCCCCTGCCCCTGCCCCTGCCTCCCCTGCCCCTGCCCCTGCCCCTGCCCCTCCCCCTGCCCCTGCCCTTGCCCTTGCCCCTCTTTTCTTCCCATCATTCAGGTTCCCAGTCCCCAGGCTACCCAAAGGCAGTTTGCTCCCCTCCCCCTCCATATCTTTGTCTTCACAGTGCTGTTCGTGTTCTGGGTCGAGCTCCAGACATGTGTGTTATTGTGGAGGCTCCTCGGGACTAGGTTCTTGCGTAGTGTGCACACTTTCCCTTTAAATGTGGTGTCCAGGGTGTTGTCTCTTACATGCCCCATCCCAGAGATGAGTCCAACTTCCCTTCACTTTCCTGGGGACCATGCAGAACCTGGACACAGGAAGGACGCAGATAACATGCAGTGGCTCCCTGGTGTCTCTGGGTGATGCTGGACCCAGCCTGCTCTCTTTCTCACAGTTTCTTGCGTAGTATTTTTTTTTTAAAGCTTTTCAAATACAAATCTTTGCTCAAAAACAGAAAAAAAGCTTCCCCCCATTAACACACCCACCTTACAATGTCTGAACTGGCACTAGGGGTACAGGATTTCAAATCTGGGACTATATTTGACACAATCACAAACCAAAGCTGGAGGATTTTCTCAGGGTCATGAAGCTGGTGGGATGGCTTAGTTGCATCTGCAGCCAAGCCTCTGTCCTTCCAGGGCTCCTGCTAAGAACTATCCAAAGGAGCAGAGATCCACGGCTTGCTAGCATGGCTATGAGCTTAGTGACATCTCCCTACTAACACTGACCACACAATGCGCTCACTTTCTCGAAAAAGTTTAGAGAGTTATTAGTTTTTGCATGGATTCCCTAGCCCTTCCATACCCCCATCCTCACCCCATCCACGCCCCCGAATCTGAAGGTGACATTTGGAAAGGAATGTAAAGAAAGGTGCACTCAGAACTGAAAAGAGAAGAAGGGTAGCCAGGCAGATGCCTGGGAAGGGCCGGGACTGGGACGTGATCCTACAAGATAGCTGTGGGAGTTTTAAGCAAGATCATCAGATCGTGCTTATTCAAGGAGCCAGCCCCTGCCTGCGCTCTGGTCGAGGCCCCGCTCCACTACGCAGCTGAAGAGTGACGAAAGGCACCAGGCTGCGGGGACGCGGGGGATCCGGGGGTGGGGTGGGTAACGACGCCCCTCCGTGTGTCCTCCAGGCATTCAGGAACTGGTGCCAAATCAGAGGTACTGGGAGAGGCTTTGGGAGTGACACGCGTCTGGGAAGCTTGCGCACCCAGGGCACGCCCCTGCCGCGGCGTCCCACTAGCAGGTCTTGGGGGACCTGAGCAGGCTCAGCCACTTCCCCCCCCTAGCCCCTCCTCCAGCAATCGGGCTATATAGATCTCCCAAGTCAGGGCTAGAACAGGGCAATCTGGGTTTAACGGGTCCTCCTGACCCGAGGGAGAGAAAGGGACGCTCACCTTTGAGCTCCTCCACAGCGCCTCCTCTGCACAGGCACTACCCAGCCCGGGTGGCTGTCCCAGAAGTCCGAAGTCGCGGGTTCCGTGCCCGCATCAGGCAACAGTGCCACTGTTGTCTTCAGGGCTGATTCCTTTTGGTCTTGCACTCGCGCCTCTCTGCCCTCCGAGCCAGGATGGTGAGCCCGACAACTTCCGAAGTGCAACCCACCATGGGGGTCAAGATCTTCTCGGCCGGCGTTTCAGCCTGCCTGGCAGATATCATCACCTTCCCGCTGGACACCGCCAAAGTCCGCCTTCAGGTAGAGTTCAGTGAAGTTGGCGAGGGTTCTCCAAGCAGAGCAACTGCTGTGGGCATCCCTGTGATGTGTGCTGTGCTCTAACCGCTCTTTCTCAGAGTGGCTCTGTCTTGGGAATGAATGTTATCAGAAAGGAAATGGGACCCTTTTCTCAGATTGGCTGAAGAGCCGCGGGTCATGGGTTAACGATGACCTCTGCCAAACCCTTCATAAGGCAATGGTGTCCTGAGCAGGTGGGGTTCCATAATTAAGACAAACCCCTCAGAGTTTACAAGCCTGGCGTTGTTACCTTTCTTTGAGTCTTCAGGGGTACTGTACCATCTTGTTTTTAGGGGCTCTGGAGAGTTCCTGGGTACCTTGTTTAGGTGTTCAGAGCCTGCGTTGTAGCAAGCTCCACCTCTGAGATGGAGATAGATAGATAGATAGATAGATAGATAGATAGATAGATAGAGATAGATGATAGATAGAGAGACAGAGGGAGAAAGATGCAATTATAGAGTGATATGCAGGAGAGGTTGTTTAGAAAGGAAATCTATAAAAAGAGCTTTACCTGGGTGTGCACCAGTCTTGTTTAGCCCCCCCCCCCCATCCCCCGAACACATCAGATAGGACCCCTTTCCTTATGGACAGCCACTTCCCTCTGACCTGCACCTTTCTGATTTCCAGATCCAAGGTGAAGGCCAGACTTCCAGCACCATTAGGTATAAAGGTGTCTTAGGGACCATCACCACCCTGGCAAAAACAGAAGGACTGCCAAAACTGTACAGCGGTCTGCCCGCGGGCATTCAGAGGCAAATCAGCTTTGCCTCGCTCAGGATTGGCCTCTACGACACGTCCAAGAGTACTTCTCTTCAGGGAGAGAAGGTAAGGAGTGTGGTCATCGAGGGGGAGCGGCTATGCCCCAGACCAGGTTTTATTCAAAAACTGAAAAATTAGTAAAAGTGTGTTTGCCCAGCATGAGCTAGGCCCTAGGTTCCGTCCTAGCAGCTCCAACTCACCCAAAGTAACAGAGTGTAGTGGCCTTCATAACAAATTGAACAAATTGTCAAAAAAAAATAGACAATATTTACACTGTCTCTTTTCTCCTAGAAAGAAAAGGAGATATGCATATCAGTTCTTCCCATGTTTACATTTGTAAAAATCAACTGGCCAGTGAGGAAAGCTTGTGTTTCTTCGTGGGAAATGTGGGTGGGCTATAAAGCAATGCTCAGTGCAGACTGAGCATTCCCAAACAGCAGAGCCCCAGAGAAGCCTAGAGAGCATGTGCAAAGTCAAAAAGAGGCCATCACGCTCCCCGAGTCTGCGTGAATGTCTAAGTAAAACTCATCCACACAGAACAGGTCCCGATGTCAGAGGTTAGCAAGAGGAGACACCTAGAGTGGCTCATCCGGGTGATTTTCTGCAAATTCTTTAAATGAATCACCAGTTATATCAGGCTCCAAAGTAATCAGATATATTCTGTTAGTGCTCCTTGTTCTGCACTCTGCTTCTTCAGTGGATCTAGTAAGATCTGTTGAACTGTCCTGGGCGGAAACTGTGCTTGGTTGGCCAGTGACAGTTGCCACTCTAGACAGGAGCCTCCAGTCAGCTGGCTACACAACCATGACATCTGCTGGGTTGCAAGCCACCACAGAATGGGCACAGTGAAGAGGCATGATCATACAAGACTCTTGCAGGGTTGGTATCTGCACTGACTCTTGAGAGAGCAGTAGGAGACTTCAAGGTCTAGTAGTAAAGTGGTAAGGAAAGTCCTTTCCAACCAAGTGAAGACTGAGCGAGAGCTGACAGCAGGGCAGAAAGGGCGGGCACATGGGTGAGAAGGGACAGGTGCGCCCAGAAAAAGCAGGAACTGGTCACAAAGGGCCTTGCAGTTCATGCTAAGGAGTTTGCATTCTGCCCATACAATGATGGGAAGTCACTGCAAATATGCTAAGCAGGCCATCAGGTGTGGTGGCATGTACCTGGAATCTCAGAACTAGAGAGATAGGAACATGAAGATCAAGAGTTCAAGGCCAGCCTGAGTCACCTAGAAAGATTCTCTCTCAAGTAAATCAATAAATAGCTAGGCATAGAACTCAGAGGTAGAACACTTAGCCTTGGGTTCAATAGAAGAATCAGGATGCCGATCAGAATCCTTTAAAACACGACTGATGAAATGTGGTGGGAAAGAAAGCTGCTACCAGCTTGGCGTGTTCTGTGTGTGCTGAGAGCTATATCCGTCAGAACCCAGGCCCAGTGGGCATGTTGATGTTACCCCTGTTTTGTGGACTGGAGGAGAGGTGGAAGACGAAGGAAGGCCTTAATGAGTGAGCATTCTTGAACCTTAACTGTGTTCACTGTAGAATGATTTACTGTCTCAGGATTGCTGAGTTTTATTAAAAGATGTTTATCTTCGTCAACAGACTTTTTTTTTCCCCAATTTTTAAGACAAAGGCTTCTCTGTCCTATTTTTTGGTCCCTTTTGAACATTGTCTGATGTCTTGCATTAAGGCAGTTGTCCACTGGGTTGTCCCTAGGACCACTAAGTTCAATAATCAATACTGTCATCGATAGGGGAAACCTAGCATCACTGGTGACCAGGTGCCTCCTCCCAGTTGGGAAACACTAAAATGACAGGTAAACAAGGAAAGGACAAGCTAAATTTCAGAAAGGACCAAGCTGCTGATCTTCCTTTTTCCTTGGAAGTCTTCATCTTGAAGGAGAAAAATAAAAACCTAGGCTACTGAAGTTATCTAGTACTATTGTTTGTTGTGAGTTGGTGCAGCTTCCAAAACCCATCAGCATCTGATGGAGCAGCAGGAAAGAAGGAAGGACACAATGTAAACATACTAGAGACAGAGAGATGGCACAGTCAAGTAAAGCACCTGCCTCGTAAGCACAGGGACCTGAATCCTAGAACTCACACCACCCCCCAAATCCAGGTGTGCTAGCACCCACGCATGGTGTCTGCCAGGCAAGCTGCCCAGCAGCAAGAGTTCCTATCTCAAAAAAGCAAAATAGTTCCTAGAGAAGCATGGGCAGAGTTTGTCCTCTGGTACACACACACACACACACACACACACACACACACACACACACGACTAGCTTTGGCAGGGGCAGGGCTCTCGATTTTCTTTTCTTAACCATCTTTTGATTCTTCCTGGAATAGCACCTGCCTCTTTGGGGAACAAGATCTCAGCTGGCTTAATGACTGGAGGTGTGGCAGTATTCATCGGGCAGCCTACAGAGGTTGTGAAAGTCAGAATGCAAGCACAGAGCCACCTGCACGGGATCAAACCCCGCTACACTGGGACCTACAATGCTTACAGAGTTATAGCCACCACAGAAAGCTTGTCAACACTTTGGAAAGGTAGCCAACTGCCAAGAGGACTGCCATAAGTACTTAAGGCACAAAAGCCAGTCATCATCTCAGTTATTAAATGCTGTCTTGTTTTTCTACAGGGACGACCCCTAATCTAATGAGAAATGTCATCATCAATTGTACAGAACTGGTAACATATGACCTCATGAAGGGGGCCCTTGTAAACAACAAAATAATGGCAGGTACTTCCCATTTTATACCACAAACACGTCTGCAATTTCCAATCTCGGTTTAGAGTTTCTAAAGACATGCTGTATTGAATTGCTTAATTCTAGTAGACTTCTCTTTTGAGAGGGCTGTCTGTGTGTGTGAGGCGGGGAAGACAGAAGAGAGAGAGTGTTACAATATAGCCCTATGGTCTGGAACTTGGTATATAGATCAGGCTAGTCACTATGTCTGGGTTAAAAGCGTGTCCCTACCACACCTAACAAATCTAATTTAAAGTTGTATTGGAACAAAGCTTTTGTTTCAGCTTTGCTGTAAAAGTACAAAAGAATATTGCAGCAATATTCTCCATTAATAGCAAGAAGTGAACGTCTACTGCAATTCTCCTCTTAGGCCTGCAGAATAGGAGGCAGTCAAGAGCAGCTTACATGCAGAGTTAATCATAACTTCATCTAAATCACATCCAAACTGTTTTCACAGACACGGACATTCTCCTTTGATGATTTGAATTCAATCTAATGGTTCTAGGGGCTTGTGTATCAGGCATTATACCAGGTCCAAGGCACAAAGAAAACAGTGTTAGCCTAAAATAGTAAATCTGTAAATGGATCTGCAGTCATTAGCGTGTACCATCAACATGTTTCTCTACGAAGTACATGCTACTTCTTATATGCTAATATATTTATAAGCCATCATATTAACTTCCTGCTACTAATAGGTTTACAAGTATCTAACGGGTAAGTACAACCACATGCAGCTCAAAGTCTGGTGTTGGTCACTTTCAGATGACGTCCCCTGCCATTTACTGTCAGCTCTTGTCGCTGGGTTTTGCACCACACTCCTGTCCTCTCCAGTGGATGTGGTAAAAACAAGATTCATCAATTCTCTGCCAGGACAGTATCCAAGTGTACCCAGCTGTGCAATGTCCATGTACACCAAGGAAGGACCGACAGCCTTTTTCAAAGGGTAGGATATGACCTTCTGTTGTATAAAGTTGTGTTTAAGGTGCCTGTGTGTGCAGGGGACTGTCTCAGCAAGACAACTGGCATTTAGCCTACCAGGTCCCTGCAATGGCCTCCAACTAATCTTTGCATCTTCATAAATGTCTTCAACCCACCAATCCAATCATGCCACAAAGTAAAAGCTAAATAATTCTTTTTGGTAGCACTTGAGGAGAATCAAACCCAGGGCCTTGCACATGCCAGGCAACAAGTCTTATGCCTCAACCTAATTTAAAATATTTCTATTAAAGCAAAACCACAGAAAATGTAACACAAAAAATGCTCTTTGAATAATGATTACATTCACTTTGAAAGTACTATTGAGAAATAGATTACATTTTCCCACAAAGTGCTGGTGTATTATATTGGAAACCACTTTCCTAGTAAAATACAATATGACCTAGTTTTTAAAAATATTCAAATTTAACCTTTTAACCTCTTGAATTGCAAAGCATACCCCACAATTTATGCATGAATGTATCATGCATATTATATAAAATTCTAAGTCTGTTTTTATGATACATTAATACAAATAAACACATTGCAAGACATTAACTTAAATGGACATAGCACTTATAAATTATTAACCACTTAATAATTTGATATTTTGCAAATTTAATTTTTTAAATGCTGTTTTTCAAATTTTAAAATATTTTCTAATATGGGTTAACGTTGACAAATGGTACTAAATTAAACAGGCTGAGTTTGCTGCGGTGGCACATACTTGTAATCCCAGAACATGGGAGGCTAGGGCACAAGGACTGCCTGAGTTCAAGACCAGCCAGAGCCACAGAGCAAGACCCTGTCTCCAAAAAGGAAACCAGGAGAAGGCTCAGTCTGTAAAGCACTTGCCACTTGTCCATGGGAACTGGAGTTCTATTCCAGAGCCCATGTAAAAGCTGGGCATGATGGCATATGCTTGCAAGCCCCATGCTAGGGAGGCGGAGAAATGGGGTTCCCTGGTACTCACTGGCCAGCCAGGCTGGACTAATATTTGAGCTCCGTATCTCAGGAGAGACCCTGTCTCAAAAAGAATTCCGTGCAGAACAACCAAGCTTAACCTCTGACAGCAGGTGGGACCTAGTGTTTAATGGATGAAGAGTCTGAGGAAACGAAATGTCATACAGTCCGGAGCTTACTACACATTGTGCATGCACTTATGCTACGAAGTTATACACTGAAAAAAGGTTGAAACGTCATTTTTTATGTTATTTATGTCTTTTCACACACACACACACACACACACCTGGGTCAAGAGAACTATGTTGGCACATGTGTAGTCCTAGCACTGGGGAGACAGGGCCAGAAGTATTGATTGCTAGTAGTCTGAAGCTAGCCTAGGCTGCGGAGGCTACCCTGAGCTATATAGCAAGACTCACTCTCAAAACTAAAGCAAAACAAACAATACGAGCAAAGCAAATTGGAAGGTACTTTTTGCAGGGGAGACTTCTTTTAGAGAAAAATCTACCCAGGGCTGCGGAGAAGGCTCCGTGCTTAAAAGCACTGGCTGTTCTAGAGAACCTGGGTCTGGTTCCCAGCACTCAAATGGTGACTTTCAGCCATTCACACGACTCCTGTTCAGAGGATCGGATCTCCCCTGGCCTTCCTGCGCCCCAGGGGTGCACATAGTGCACAGACACGAATGCAGGGAAAACACAGACACACAAAATTGTGTTTAAAAAAAAATCTATTCAAACCAGCTTTAACTGTCAACACATTTGTCTTCTGGAGCAATCGTTGGTATACAAGCCATTCTGCAGAATTTAGTGGAATTCCCTAAACCCAGAACTGACTGAGTCAAGTTAGACAATACCAGCTTCCCCACCTGGATGTGGTCAGTATGGTTGCACACTCTTCTTCCCTCTGCATCCTCTCTTAAAAGTTTCCTACTTCCTGTTTAGGAAGTAAAGTGAAACAAAAGTTTCCTCTCCCTCCAAAGGAGGGAAGTGTTGCTTAGCAACGCCATTGCTTCAGCTCTGTGGGGTCGGGAGACAGGCAGGGCTGGTCTGAGTGGGCTCTTGCTCTGAAGTAGTAGAGACACCTAGAGGAAACCTGATTGTCGGCAGAGGAAAGATGAGCGTCGTTGTCATCGGGTACTTTTATCTTCCTTCCTTGTATTTTATGATTCATGTAAGCTGCCCACCGCCATGGCCTTATGACTTTCAAACAGCTAACAGAACAGTGCCGTGTGCTTCCCCAGGTTTGTGCCTTCTTTTCTGCGACTCGGGTCCTGGAACGTCATCATGTTTGTGTGCTTTGAACAGCTGAAAAAAGAGCTGATGAAGTCCAGGCAGACAGTGGACTGCACCACATAAGCAACCTGGAGGAAGTGACGCTCATCTTCCTTGGGCTCCTAGGCTGGGAGACCACAAATAAAACCAACCAAAGAAATCAAACGAACAGCCCTGTTCACTTTATTTACATTAAAAGATAATTTCCAGTAGAGAGTTTTGAAACATCTTTTATTTCTTTAAGAACTAATAATACACTAATTTTATTCTATCTTAAGGATGACACAGTAATACCCTGACAAAATAATGCCTATATAGTACTGTATTAACTGTCTTTGGGAGGTGGGGTGTATGATTGGTATAAATCATTTTAATTGTTGTTTTTTTTTTTTTTTGGTTTTTGAGACAGGTTCTCTGTGTAGCCCGGTATCCTGGAACTCACTCGTAGACCAGGCTGGCCTCGAACTCAAAATCGCTGCCTCTGCCTCCCAAGTGCTGGATTAAAGGCTGCGCCATTTTAATTACAGCTCAAACTAGTGGAAAGGAAAAACTAAGATTTGCCTTTTCAAGCAATCTATACCTGGATTTAAGAGTTGAGGCTCAACTAGAATACAGAATCGTCCCCACAGCAAGGGAAGTTCTTCGGAATCAAAAGTACAAACTAACCCAGTTCATGCAGGTGTCTGTCCATATCTTATGGCAGCTAGAACAACTTATAACTGGAGACACGATATTCATTTGGTCACTAATGTTATCATTGGCGAATCTTGACTCTGGCTTTCCCACAATTGGAAGATGAGCAGCAGCAGCAGAGTGAGGTTTTGGTTGTTTGTTTTGTTTCCCACTCTTACAAACTGAGAGCCGAGCAGCAGACAGAGGACACTGTACGGAAGCCCTCAGGCAGTCAGCTACCCTGAAGTGGGTGGTTCTGATGTGTGAACCTTGAAGGTCCTGTTCCCCAATTGGTTCTTAATTGGTCAATAAAGATGCTAGCAGCCAATGAGCTGGGCGGAATAGGCGGGACTTCCAGTTTCCCTCAGGCACGCTGACAGATTCAAGGGAGGAGAAAAAGATTCGCCATGCTTTGAAGGAGAAAGAGCCACCATCCATGTGACATCTAGGGTGGAGTGGCCATTGGCCACTTCCCCAACTGGGCCTGGAGTAGCAGGCGGAAGATTAGAAACATACCTAAGCTGAGGGCAGATTTAGGGTGTTGAAGGAAAGAAGTGTACAATAGCCGAAGAAGGCTGAGAAGAGCCTGGCCATTGAGGTAAAGCAGGGTAGTAGGAACTACTTGCTACAGTACCTTGTTCCTGTTTTAGTTGATTCAAGATGTGCTGGCTTTGGCAAGTTCCCTCCTGGGCCTTATACTGCTGTGTCAGTCTGTTTTGTGTTGCTATGGGTCCTTTTGCTCCACCCACATAGAAATCGGTAAACAGGAGCTATTCTTCATATGCTGGTCTTTGGTGACTTCTGTGTCCATCTGTGTATGACAACAGCTGCAGCAGAGGCGGAAGCAGAATTGGGTGTCCCTAGTGTAGGTGTTTGTACAGGCTACTTAATTCTATGTGCCCACTCTTCTGCAGCCCTGGGCTGTGATGCTGTCCCTTTCAGATGCACCGAGGCATCAGAGCACCTCAGCCCTTGACGGCAGACAATATTGCAACTCTTGTATAGGTCTAGGAAGATGAGATTTCTATATCTAACTTAACCCTGGTCAGTATCACAGCTACTGTCCAGGCTTGGTCTTCAAGCTACAGAGCTGGAGGAAGACATCAGACCCTTAGAAACCTTTTATTCAAGTTCATGTTGCAATGTCAGGGGAGGCAGGCAGATGGTTATCACTTCCTAGCTATTCCCTTAGTGATCCCAGGCAGCCTGATCCAATAGCCAGAGAAGGGATGTTTGCACCAATCACAGCAGGCATCATACGCAAATGAAAGCATGTTTCACATTAACAGGCTTCACCTCTTGGCACCCATCACAGCAGTTCCTCAGCCAGACCACCAGGGGGCTCCTTCCCTGGCCCGTGTGGAAATGGTTGGAGGGTTGTGTAACTTGTCTTTGGCTTCTTTATGGGTTCTTCTTTCTTCCACACTTCTCCACCCTTTCAGCCCCCTAATCCTAGATAAAAGAGAAAAAAGGACAGAGAGAGAAAAAAAAGAGACCCCTGAATAAAGTCGAGGGTCAGAAAGGAGGCAATGTTATTGTTAGACCACTTCCTGCTGATTAGGGGCATGCATCAAGTTCCTTGAGGCAAATTTGATCTTCGCCGTCAGGATATCTAATTTCTTATCCTTGTTGTTTCTTCTTTGTACGTAAGTACTTTAAAAAATCGCGACCAACAGCAACCAATACCAACCAACCAACAGCCCACTCAGTCTCTCAGCGCATTTACATACCTAAAATTCCAAACATCACTCAATGGCAGAAACTACGTGCAGCTGGCAAAATCACGCCCCTGCCAGAGCACCAGGCAAATCATACTCAGCTGCTGTGGACAACCTAAAGTAGCCTCATATCCCACGTGTGCGATTAAAACGAAAACATATTCTTAAGATTTTCTGTGGTTTTTAAAGAAACCCAAACTCCAGAATTCTCACTACAGGGTTGTCTAGAGTTCCCCAAGGCTTGTGAGAATAAAAACGTTGGTACAGACAGACGGTTTGAAACAGTCCTGAGGCTTACCTTCAGGAACTGGGACAACCAGTGCCTTTCTTTGTGTATTTCTGACAAGGTATTCATGGAGTTTTCAAAGCAGCTAGTATTTACACAAGGGTAATCCGCTATGTCTGATCAGAGTCAAATTGTCTGATCCTTCAACATCTTGGCTTACTTACAGGAAAATGAGCCCCAGATTGCATGCTTAGGACAAAGACCTAAAGACCTTAATAGTAACACTAATAGTGATTTTAATATTTAACACCTGCCCAGGACCTAGGGAGAGCTGAGTCTCTGTCTCAGGGGAAGGTCATGTTTGTTCTTTTTATAGTAACCCATCTTTAGGGAACTCACTCCAGAGAGATAACAACCCTTTCTTCCAGACCAGCATTAGTATTTTCATAAGTGCAGGATCCTCCGAACCTAATTACCCACCCCAGCCCACCCCTTTCATGTTCCGCCATCTCAATGATACACGCCAGGGGTGACTCCAGTAGTGTATGAAACTAGAGGAATAGCTACACCAAAGCCCTCACCGCCATTCCTCATTTGTTAACTGCAGGACTTTGTGGTGGGTGCTTTCACGGCTTTCCAGACACTGTTCAGCAGCTCTGACCATTCCCGTGTGCTCAGACCTGACTTCCTATGTTATGTGAGCATCTCCCTTTTGTAGCATCTTCTCATCTGGAGTCATCACTGCCTACCTGTGCACCCGCACCTGAGAGATAGGTGAAGAACACTCATGTGCACAGCTTTGAGCAGTGAGGAATTGGGATGCTACATCAGTTTCTCATTTCTGCCAACCCTCCGGTAAAATGACACTGAGCTATCAAATTCCAGCTGCATACAGTGGCATTCTGCTTAATATGAAGACCCTTTCAGTCTCCTCTCAGTCTCCCAGGGCCTCGCTAGTGTCTACTGGGATCACCGTCCACAGGGCTGCAAAAGGCTTTGTTCAGGTTGGCTTCTGAAGGAATCTCAAACCTTAGAGTGTCCTGTTTCACAAATAAGAAAGAAAGCATGTCACTTCGTTTCTTTGCTTCACCCTGTTTCCCCTGCAGTAACAAAGGAAGGCAATTGAGATAGTAAACCCTTGTGTATAGAAAAGTCAATCAGAAAATCTGCATCTGACATTGTATACAGAGAGGGAAGAGCCATAGGTTCTGTACTCATATGCAAGGAGACATAAGTAAATCAATGTCAGGTTACCCAGCAGCCCACTGAACGTCCTGATTCCTTGGGGAAGAGCCCCTACTGGAGTTTGGCAGATCCCAACCTGTGATTCTTCTTCTTCACACAAATGGCAAATGACTGCTGTCTGATGCTTCACTACTCAACATGCAATTATTTAATAAGCAAGTCTCTTGCTTAGAAATCATATTAGCTTGTTTTCTCTTCAAGTTTTAGAGAATATAACATGTATACATAAAATCACGTAAAACAAATGCTTGGCTTAATAAACAAAGCAAGCAAGCAGTCAGGGTGAAGCTCAAGAAACCAAGGACCCAGATCCACCTCCACCCCGTGACTTTACCTGGGTGACTCATGTTGTTTAGACATTTTTAAAATTATAGATTCATATGCATTTACACTTTAGTTGTCTTATTTGGGGAGTTTTATTTGAACTGACCCATTTGTTGGGTGTGTGGCATCTTTTGCCAATATTGTATAGTTAGGGTTACTCAGGCAGTCTTTCCTAGGTACAGTGCCTAGACAATCAGTAGTAGCCAGCATTTTATTGCAAAAATTATCAGACCTGATCGACTCTGTTTGATGGACATCTGAGCTTTCCTTTCAGGCTATGATGTTGATATGAATTCGTATGACATAGTTATTCATTTCCTACTTCTCCTGTGATACACTACCACATATTAAGTGGCTTGAAACAACACGAATTTATTAACTGTTTGTTCTGAAGTTTCAAATGCATTTGTAGAGATACGCCCCCTGCAGGTCCCAGAGGAGAATGCATTTCCTTCCTCAAACCCTTGATTTCTCTGCTTCTTCCAATTCTCTTCTGTCGTTTAATGTAACAAATCCATTTGGTCATCCTTGGAAGGCTGTGCCCTGGTACATATGTGCACTCATTTGTATAGGACGGCTATTTAAGTCAAGCTCTTTCCAATGTGACAGATTGGGCTGCTGTTTCTCACTTTTGCCGCACCTACTATGTGTCTTGGGTTTGACTCTACAACTTTCTCCGTCAATACTTAAATAGAAGTGACATGAGCAAAAATGGAAATATGTTTGCTTAGCTGGCTTGCCCACTAATATTCCAACAACAGTCTACCAGGAGTGTGAAATGCCTTGCAAAGCTGTTGATAAAAAAGACTGCAGCATCTCTCTGAATACAGACCATGAAGGAGACAGAAATGCTTTCATTTATCGATTCCATCCAATCTGTAAAGGTCAATATGAAGAGAAAATATTTTCCCATCTATGACTATGGTATGTATCTGAGTTTTGTTTTTAATGTAGCATGGCGTGGTCTCCTTGTCACCCACATTTGGTGTATTTATTCTTAGGTACCTGTCTTAGTTAGGATTTCTAATCCTGTAATAAAAGACCATGAACGGAATAAACTTCAGTAGGAAAGGGTTTATTTCACCTTACACTCATCGATAACAGGTCACCTCTGAGGAAAGTCAGGGCAGGACCCTGAAGGCTGGACGTGGGGAGTGCTGCTTACAGGCCTGATCCTCCTGGCTGGCTCATTCTAGTTTCTTATACCCCGGGGACACCTGCCCAGCGGTAGAACCACCCACAGTGAGCTGGGTTCTCCCTCATCAATCACCAATCAAGAAAATGACCTTCAGATTTATTTACAGGCCAATCCTATGGCGGCACTTTCTCAATTAAAAGCCTCTCTTCCCAGATGACTCTACCTGTGTCCATAAATCTAGTCAGCAAAATGCTTTGGGGACAAGGCAGTGTGTGTTAATACTATTAGGCATTTTTGCAGATTTTCTAGCTGCTTTTGGGTGATATTAAAATATAATTTTTAAAATCTTGACTCCATTTATTTAAGAGTCATTTCTGCATTTTATTTTCCTCTTGTTCTATTTGTATGCTCAACATATTCTCCTAACACATTTAACTATGTTGGATACACTGCTAAACTTTTTTAACTTGGCACATAAATTGTGTAGACATATGGGGTGCCATGTAATTTTTTTAATACACATTTCACTATATAATGTTCACACCAGAGTGAGTGTATATAAACACCTATAGCTCCTTAAATATTTGTTCTTTGTGGTGAGAATATTCAAATTTTTTCTTGTCTCTGGAATCTACAGTACATTGCTCTCTAACAGGCTTGAGTCGCTGGCTTCAGGTTCTAACTTTGATGGGTTTTTTTGCTGTTGTTTTGGTTCTTTGCTTGTTCTTGCTTTGAGATGGTCATATTCTGTAGCCCCAGTTGGCCTTAAACTCTCGGAGGCTCTACTGCCTTCTCCTTCCAGGCATTCTGGATTTCACAGGTGAACCACCATGCCTAGCTTTCATATTGATTTTATTAGCAACTTTGCCAACCCATTATAGTTTATATAGAAATTCTTTTGACATTTTTTTTCTTTGCACATTTCTATTTCTTCTGAACAGTAGCTTGTTGCTTTCTATCGTTTGTTTTTATGCAGTAGTTATCTCTGGTTGTGTTCAACAAATCTCCATGGGTCTCCCATTGACCACAGAGTCCACTTTCCTGCTCCATTCACAGGAGGCTTGGCCTCATGATTTGCAGCACCCAGTGGCACACACTGTGAGAGGCTGGGATACATTTGAGCAATTTGGCTTGTTACTGTGTTCCTGAGTCATTGTAAGAATATGCCTCAGGTTAGTTCCAGAAGAGCTGGAACCAAAACACTTTAAAAACTGGTGGCACTGGCATAAGGCAAGAAGAATCTTGAAAACATCCTAGCTGACTGGACAGCCTACTGGGATGAGGAGACGCTTTTGCTGTGACACCACCACTAGCTATGTTTGTGGTTGAGTGCTAGACAACACTATTGGGCATTAGCTGATTTACACAGTTTGTGATAAAGGCAATTCTTTTAACTTGGTCCCTGTTAATCATACTTGTGTGTCTTATAAAATGAAGATAATTACTATTTACATGTTTGCTTTAATGGTTAAAAAAAATGACATTTTGTGCCATGTGTGTATGTGGGCACACTAACACCACAGTGCGCATGTGGACATTGGGGACAACTTGCTGGGATCAGGGCTCTCCCATCATGTGGGTCTGGGGGTCAAGCATAATCCTCAGACTTAGTGACACTTACCTTCATCCTCTGACCCAGCTCACTGCCTTCATTTCCAGAAGATATTTGTGTGTGTGGAGGGGGTGTCTTTCTACATGTTGTATTGCATCATGTATGTACAGTGCCACTAGAGGCTCCGGAGGTGTTGAGTTCCTTGGAACTGGAATGGTTGTGCTGGGAATCAAACCTGGGTCCTCTGAAGGAACACTCAGTGCTCTTAACCCTGAGCCATCTCTCCAGCACTCCTTAACGTTGTTTTTGTGGGGTTTTTGTTTTGTTTTGTCCCCCCCTTTTTATTTATCCTTTCTTTTTTATTGGATATTTTATTTATTTACATTTCAAATGTTTTCCCCTTTTTAGGTTTCCCCTTCTGAAACGCCCCATCCCATCCTCCCTCCCCTGCCTCCATGAGGTGCCCCTCCCCCTTAACACAAAAGAATGTTGAGCTCTTTTCAGATGCTTTTGCTGCATCTACAACCATCATACAAATTTTCAAATACTAATAAGGAAAATTACATTGGTTTTATCCTGGGTATAAACTAAACTAAGCCATTATCACATATTAAAATCATCTGTATGTGTGACATGATAGTTGAAATATTTAGTATATTTTCAAATTTGGTTTGCTAGCATTTAATTTAGGGTTATTTCATCTAACACATTTTCATGAAATGTACGCTTTTCATACTGTTCTTTGGGGCAGCAAGATTAGAGCAGCCTCATAGATTGCAGGCTCTACATTATTTGTAAAAATTTTGTTTAATTTTTAAATTTATTTATTTTATGTATATACATACACTGTTGCTGTCACTGTTCTCAGACATACCAGAAGAGGGCATCAGATCCCACTACAGATGGTTGTGAGCCACCATGTGGTTGCTGGGAATTGAACTCAGAACCTCTGGAATAGCAGTCAGTGTTCTTAATCATTGAACCATCTCTTTAGCCCCAATTTTGCTGTTTAATGTAGGACCATGAAAGGACAGCATGGTTTCTGGTCGAGCACTGACTAGAGATGGCCAGAGACCCAATAGGTTGGAGACCTCACTGGTTTCCCTGCAAGGACACCATATATTTTGCCACACTCCCAGACTCCAGGATCCTGACTTGAGGCAGAAGATGTCCATAGATCAGCGCCTTTCAGCACGTAAGACAACGCCTCCACTAGCCCCTCCACAGGTAGAGGGCGTGACTACAGGCCACAGAGCCTCAAGACAGATCTCCATATTCATGAGATACCTAAAGGCCAGAGGGCATAGACAATTAAGCTTTCCTTCCCAGAACCTCCTACTTGCAAAAGGTATTTAACCTCAGGCCCACCCTGAGAACTTGGGGTACAGCTTCATCCATTTTTCACCATAACAATAAACGTATTAAGATCATGGACTACCTCTCATCTTTGGGACCCAATGTGGGGAACCATGGAGAAGGTCTTCAACTACTAAGCCACTGCCTAACCTCCTACCAAAGACCCCTCTACTTTCCAGCTACGAGAGACCCAGCCATGACCCAGCCAAGCGAGTTGTCATGACCAAGAGTCTCATTCCCCCTCGGGATGCCGCTGGAGCTTCACCCCTCCCCACTTCGGTTGTGGGTCATCCAGCCCATATGTCCGCGCCCCTCCCCCATCTCAACCCTTCTGCAGCCTCTCAGCAGTGCCTGAGAGCCCAAGGGCTGAGACCAGTTGGTCTCCAGCCACCTCTTGGCCCAGGGACCTCCAACCCAAGAGCTCTGGCCCGCGCAGGGTCTCAGACTGTGTTCTCTCCACCCTGGAGCAGAGTCACGGACTTCCCACAGCCCTGCGTCTGCCCAGCGCAGTGTGGAGTGAACTCAAATTCCTGTGCTTCTGCCCCCTGAACCGCTGCTCCAACCACCTGGGGCGGCAGACACGCAGGACACACAACAGAGCCCAAAAGAACCCACGTCCCTGCACACCCTACAACCTAACAGTTTAATACTATTTTTAAAGTATTACTTAAGTCACCACCAAGCAGAGTTTCCAATAGAAAGTTTAATTATTTCATAGATAGCTAGGCTTAATGGTTCTAGGGCTATCGGTTTCCCTTTTTAGTATTTTTAGTAAGTCTGTTTTAAAGAAATTTTTGTATTTCATCTAAGTTTCAAATTTTGACAGAATTATTCTTTATATTTTTTCATTTCATTATTTGTAGGATCTGTAGTAATGCCCCATATTTCATTCTTGACATTATTTTCTTCCCTTTTATTCTTGATTAGTCTCACCAGTTTATCAGCATTTGAGTTTTAAAAGCAAACTCTGAAAATCTATTGGTCTTGAACCCCAAGCATAGACAAGAGTTAGCAGCCTAGGGCTCTACTTGGTATGGGACACACACAGAGGAGAGAGAGAGACAGAGAGAGAGAGAGAGAGACAGAGAGAGAGAGAGAGAGAGACAGAGAGACAGAGAGAGAGAGGCGCGCGCACTGGGCAATCCTTTACCATCCTCTCCAGCATCAAGCTTCCCACACTCCCTTCCAAACACTGCAGGAAGTCCCCCCTTCTCTTAACCACCACTTAGATTCTTTTCAATTGTATGATAGTTACATATCCAAGAGTATATAACTGTATATGGGGGTGGAGGGCAGGTCCTGGCTTCAACTGGTTTTGTATACATACGCAATAGGGCAAACTGTGCCCTCTAAATCAGCTGTTAGGGAGACCCCCATTGCCATGACACCTATGTACAATTGGGCATGTGCTTATGTGGTTTTTGAAGGAGAATTTGCAGATTAGTGGAACTGTTCTGGGGGTTGGGTAGAGGTGTGGCCTTGTTGGAGAGGGTGTGTCTTTTTGGAAGGGTGGGTTTCAAAGCCCTCAACACTCCCACTTAGCTCACTTTGCCTTGTGTTTGAGTCAGATATATGCTCTCAGCTACTGCTCAACTGCCATGCCTGCCTGTTTGCAGCCACATGCTCTACCATGATAATGAGCTAACTCTGAAAGCGTAAACAAGGCCCCAAATACAGGAACTAAGAAAATATGCTTAACATTAGATGCATTAAGGAAGGAGTATGCACACTGAACAAAGGCTCCTGTAATCTAAGCCTGTCCATCATGAGAAGCACCTAACTACACCACTTGACAACCTGGCCTTTTTAAATCTTAAAGCCTATTAAAAAAAGCAGAAGCCCTGGACAAAAAAACCTGGAGTCCCCAGGACTGTTCTGAAGAAAGCTGCCTTGCAATTTTAAAATCTCTGTGCACCGTTGCCTCACTGTTAAGCTGCCAAGAACCTGGAAACACTTGGACTAGACCCCAACTACTGATATCAGTCCTATAGTGTATGTCTATAGTTATCATCCCTACAGTATGTCTATACTCAGTCATCCTATGTCATATATCTGTCCATCCTACAGTTATGTCTATAGTCTGTCTGACTGTCCACACTTCTCTATTTAACTCTCTTTCTCTCTTTGTTTTCATTTATTCTGCTCTTCTCTATGAAAACACTTGAGGGGGCTGCGCTGTCATCAGTCTCCATCCTTTCTTTCTCTCTGCTAGAAGTGGCTATAGTGACAGTAACATTAATGAGTACTGTGGCAGCTTTATCAAGACTGCTCTATGAAGAGTTTATTATTTCAAAATAAAATACATCTACAAAAGCAAATGCTGGAGTGTTATGCAAGTGTAAAACTTGAGTAATGGTATAAAACTAGGAACACTGTAAGAAAAAAATGTGCAGTATGAATCACTTCTACCCTTGGTGAAAACGGGGTGAAATGGGGTGAGTTCGGGGAAATGGTGGCTTCTTGTAAAATGAAGCATATTTGTAGTCTCAGAGCCACTTACTCTTAGCCGATAACATCTTATATAATTACAAGGTGATTTAAGAGTCACAAGTCTATGTGTTATTACTTACCTGTAACTTAAGAATTGTTTCCTGAACTCAAATGACTTAAATAGGGGTGAAGGATATGAAGGCAGTCCAAGCATCCACAGAAAGGCTTACAACAGTTTCAGCTGTGATTTTATTCTCTCACTTAACATCACAAATGAAAGGACGTCACATCTCATACTATTGCTTTTACATGAAACTCAAATGCTTGATGCAAAATAGACAAAAATTTAAGTTACCAACTGGTACTTTCCCTCTAGGGAATCACTACAGCTTAAATATTTGTCAGTACTTTAACAAAACATGGAACTACCCTACCAAAGTCAATGTGGTTGTTGGGTCCTCCTACACTATATTTAAAACTTTTATCTCATCAGAAAATGGAGACAGAAAATACAAAAACACACATCATGATTTTTCTCAGAGTGTGAATGACTCATCTTCATTAAAAGCCACTTTGTGGAGAGGCACTGCATGTGAACATGACGACAAGGCCTCCCCAGACGCACCATCCTTCATGGATTAGAGTCGAGCACCTATCCTGAGGATGCAGCCGCTGGTCCCCAGTTATGAGCACAAGAATAAACTATCACCCTTCCAGGCAAAACTCAACCTTCTATGCTGCTGATACCCTTCTGCTGCAGAAATGAAGAGCTGCTTTCACACCCAAGTAATGGTTTTTCTTTGAGCAAAACTTTTAATCAAAATCCCTTTCGCTGAATATTCTCAAGGGACAGAATGATATGAACGACGGTCAACACTGAGGGAAGAATAAAGGCTGCACACATTTTCATAGAAAAATAATACAAATCCAAGTAGCTCTAAAACAGAAAGAAAGAAAAACAGGGTAGAAATTTTTAACAAAAAAGAGTCTGATTTTTGAACTGTAAATGGTGCCATTTTAAGTTCATTTTTATACCTAGCTGTATTGTTACATTTATTTACAAAGAGCCTGGTCTAGGTCCAGTGATACCCAAGTGTCTCCCATTTTTAAAAAGATTGTCTTTCAGAGCATCTGAATTGTTAAATGTTATGGTTGTATTTTTATGCTACTCTTGTCACTGGTAAAATGTCTTTACTGTCACATATACAAGAATCCATCTCCACATTGATTCTATTTGATTTAATCTAAAAGTAACTTACTTTCTTGTACTTCAGTGCCCTTACTACCAATTGCTACATTGTAATTTTACTAGTCTAGACACAGGTGAGCATCTAAACATGGGTTTTAAAACTGCATACATTCTGATGTCTGCTGTAGTTTTAAAACAGACTGTGATGTTCCTTTCCTGCATACACCTAGCTCATCGCCAGGGACTCCTGGTACATTCTAGTGTACAACTAGTGACAGTCAAGCTCGCAGAATATCAGAACTTTGAAGCTGGAATTGGCTTACACATCAGTTCACTATATAATTACCTGAAAGGCTAATGATAATTTTAACAACAAAAAAAAAACCCCAAACAATATCTGTAATGTACAAACAAAGAAGGATTTAAAGACTGTGACATTAACCAATCCATGACAATATGTTCTTAGCATCATTAGAGTTTTTTCTGCCGGGAAATAATTACTTCTTTTTATTAATTATTATTTCCTCTTTCATACTTCAAGTAGTATTTTTATTACAAATGCTGATAAAGAATTAAATCAGTCCAAGATCTAGGCTGCTGAAAGATTAAATACATGCACAAGTACTTTTAGCACAAAAGTTAAAGACTAACCCAGCTGCTTTCCATGGAAGACTTCACACTATAACACAGTGAACAACAATGGTAAACATGTGCTCCTTGTTAGGGTTTGCTACATAATACATCATAAAACCTGTATGACAAAAGATCTTTCAAAAATGAAATTACTGTATTACCAGGGTCAACAAGTCCCCTATAAGGAATCAATTGTTAAATTCCTATAATACTGAAAAGCTAAATCCTTTCTAGTATTATAAAACAAACCAACTTAAAAAAACTTTCATCTTCCTTAAGGACAAACAATGTGAACCCATGCTGTGCAATGTAGTGCTACACAACACAGCAGCTGTGGCTCTCCCATGGGACATTTGCACCTCGGGTGCACAGCTTGCTCGCTCTCTGACAAGTGTAAAGACAGGCTTGTCAAAAGACACAAACAAATTGTGGGAAAGTAGCCAATTTTCCTCTATCACACAAGCTAGTCTTTAAATACCTGATACTAAAAGATGTACAAAACATCACCACGTTTTAGGTTAAACTATGATGTTATAAACTGGTTTCCACAGGACTTGGGCAGTGCTTCCCCAGTCCAATCATCTTTCCTATCTCTAGGCTCTTTTAGTTTTGCTCTGAGAACAAGTCTCTTAAGCACACCAAGAAGAAAGCACCTCATTAGACTCTCCTCGCATACAATCCTCCACAGTACTTGCTGTCCTCCTGAGATTTTGGAGAATAAAGCTATACAAAACTGCACAGTCGAGATCTAGGCTATGGCAGAAACCCACAGCCTGCTATCCCAGGTCCCTACAACATTACCCAGAAACACCAGAGTCAAAGCAAGGGCAAGCAAAAGTGAACAGCAAGTCAAACACACCAATGATAGGGAACAGATGACTAAAAGCTCTAAGTTTTCTTCTTGTGTAAGTTTCAAAGACAGTTTTATGGAAAAGAAACTATGTTTCAAAAGCAAACAGGGTTTTCTCAACAGAGGTGCCTCCTTTCTAACCACACAGGCAGGGGTTCTCCCAGCGGGGCTCTGAAGAAGGTTCCCTCTACAATTGCTAACAGCAAATACCAACTGAAGGAAATGCCTAGGATCCTGAAATAAGACCTCCACCGTGGGCTCCTTATAAATAAGAACCTATCATCAGTACTGCCATCCTCTCCTTTCTGTCAGTCAGTCACCAGAGAAATCCAAAGGAAGCCATGATTGCTCGCCTTCCCTAACAGAGCCATGCTCTCTCTGCTCTAAGGACAGGACATCTTGACAAGAGCTAGAGACGCAAAGAAAGCCTCAGAGGATACCCTGTGCTGATCTGCCTAGAAATAAAAAGACAAAGAGCATTCAAAAGCCACTTCCAGAGCGAACAGTAACCCTGCAGAGTTCTAAAACTGACACCAGCTTGGGAGCACCACACATGAAATGAGAACAGATTCGTGCACATTTTGATCAATTGGCTAAATATAAATATACCTGATTTATACTTTTAAACTAACAGGCTAAGACCCAAGTTCCAAACTGTAGTTCGTGTGACTCCGGAAGGGCTCTTTGGAAGGGTAAGGGACCTTTGGAGAACAGTGTATAAATAACTGTAAACATACACTGATTGTCCGCTAGCTTTCTTAAATAGAGTTTCTGAAGTATTTTTTTGTAGGAAATTATATGAGTGTAGTTAATCAGATAATTTCTATAATAACATATAAATTCTGTTGTGTGTGCAAAACGTGGTAGAAAGTGAAGATACATGGATGGTTCATGTTTTCAAAGTGAGCACAGCATTGCAATCCATCAAGAGTCCTTTGATCCTCTCATGAAACTTCTCTCTGTACAAGTTGAAGTACATAATGCTTTCTGGCTCTTCCTCAAGCCAAAACTTGTCAAACTCATAGACAAGGTAGCCTGCAAGTAAAAAACACACAAACACATGTCCACAGGAGTAAAATCATCTATTTAGACCATCTTGAGAAAGTATACATGCATCTTGAGCCAGGGAGACGGCTCAGTGGATAAGGATGCTTGTGATGCCAGCCAGACAACCTGAGTTCAAATACAGAAAGTAATGTATAAAGTGCACTTAGAGATCATCTTCCATTATTCTCCTGGACAGCAAAGATCTTAAACAATAAAATGATAAGCATAAACTCTATACTTCAGAGGCATTAGGTTAAAAGCTCTACATTCTGCCGGGTTGAGAGTTAGCATTGCTCTTGGTCAGGTCTGGTTCTGAGCCCGATACTCACAGTAAAACTGGTGAAAGTGCTCCATCGTTGGTACCCCGGGGACAAAGTTGTAGAGGTGAAGCTTCAGGGCCTCGCTCTTCAGTAGGCTATAAGCCATCTCGGTAAGATTGATTCCAACTATTGCATAAGAATACCTACATCAGAGAACATGCCAGTTACACAGCTAGCTGATGGCTCGTAACAGAAGCTTACAGCATGTGAAGAGCTTACTAATTCACCCAAACTGTCTCTGCTGCACTCCTCACATAGGACTCACTGTGTGACAACCTCTCTAAACTCACAGTCAGAAAGATCAAAGTGCTTGTTTTTGAAGGCTGTTATTTTCTGAATAGAAGCTAAGGAGTAAAAATAAATGTTCTGACCATGCAACATTTAAAAACATAAGGGGAGGGACACCTACACATACAACTATGTCTAGTATAATAAGCATTAAAGTTAATACAGGCTCATTGCATTCTTACTTTTCAAAGCTACTGAGTTCCTATTTCAATGTTAGTTTCTCTTCTATTTTGAAATAGTTCTTGAAAAAAAAATATGAGCTCCTATCTTTGTTTTATAAACTGTATCATGTGATAAATTTTGGAATACATAGAACATTTATGATCATTGTTCTTTAAGATAGTTTATACTACCCTTTCTGCATTTTCAATCATTAGAGTAACGTCATTTTAGAATACATCCTGAAGCACACAGTCATTCTCACTTCAAGAGCCTCGTTTTCAAATGTTTGCCCATCTTACCCTAACTTGGGGTGGTTGGAGCGGGAGAGAATCTGATGAGCTTCGCTGGTGTAGTTCTCACTGAAATACCTAAACAAGTCAAGGAAGATGATGGCGTGAGATGTCCCATCGCAAGCAGAGTAAGCACCAACAGCCCTCTCCGCCACAGCCACTCCATCCCCACCTCAAGCCACCCTGATGGCTCAAAAAGGTTTCAGAGCCCAGATTTAATCCTAATGAATCAGGCCTATTAAATAAGGAACACAGACAGACTGGCTCTTGGCCAGACCATTTCAGCAGAGGAATCACCTACACAGGGATGTCCTATTTGCTTACAAAAGAAGAAAAAGTCCTGAATTTTGAAATCTGCTAACTCTCATCCTGTCCAATATCAAACTGCTTGGCCTCTCCCCTTCACTGTCTGTCTGTCTTGTGTGCCACAGCTGGAATGTGTGCTTGTCTGTCCCCTCTGCCACAGCTGGAGTGAGTGTGTGCTTGTAACACACTGCTGATGAGCAGACCATTACTGATGGCTGTGGATCCATCTTCACATTAGCCTATGCTCTAAATACAGTGAAAGAAACTGCACATCGTCACAGGTCTACCAAGACCCCTCAGCACAGTCTAGAGTCAGACTCTGTTAAGTTACTTAAATGCAAGGCTTAGTAGGATTCTCTTCTGGTGGAGGCAGGGAAGTCACGTAAGTTCTTTAAAGATTACTGTGTGATTTATCTTCAGGAAGCAGAATTACATAGAACTTATAAAGCTTTAGGCATTGCCAAAACATACATGCTTTTATAATATTAAAATAGCATAGATCTTGGAGTCTCATTGTGGCATATCCCTCCCCGCAACAGCTCTATCCACATTGACCTAAACATTTTTTCAGTATTAACTTAGTTTAGTTCAATTCAGATTTTTTCACATTAAGAATTATCCAAAGAAATTATTAGCTTCCCATTCTCAACATTAGTTACAGTCTGTAAGTCACAACCACAGATAAATTCAAAACAAGTGCTTACTAGAACAGTGCTGACTATCAGTGTAACTTATATTGCATATCTGGGGTTGCGTGCATGTCGCCTACATGCTGAGGGAAAGGCAAGTTGTTACAACATGATACTCGGGGTTCAGGTCAGCGCCAGAGGTATAGAGCATTCACTAACCTGGTTGTTTCCTCAAATGGGATCAGAGCCCACACAGCGAAAATAAGAAGGCAAAACCAGAAAGGGGTGTTCATGACTCTTAAGCATATGTCAGAAGTGAGGCTGGAAACACAGAAGGGGAAGCCTGAAACAAGTGAATAAGTACACATATACACATGGACATGCATACACAAGAGAGAAGCCCCCGAACACGCATGTGTGTACACCTGCACACACACACACAGTTTGTGAATGTTGCCAGCACACACACACACACACACACACACACACACACACACACACACACACACACGAGTCTGTGAACGTTGCCAGCACATCAGCAAACATGCACATTATACCTAAGAAAATTTGGAGTCAACATGAAGCAACTGCAGAATTTCGTTCAGCCAAGGAAAAGAAAATTTATTTTCACTTACACAAGATTGATCAGTCCAAGTATGCCCATGCCTCTGAAGTCTGTTTTGGGATCATCACCTTGGAAACCAATGTCTGCCCACTGCTTGGAGATCCGGGCCTTCAACTTTTTCGTTGGCATCAGAAGACTCCAAAGCTGCACAAACATGCTTTTGTGTTACAAATAATAGTAATGTTCTTGGTATATTGTGATATTTTCCTTTTCTTAGTTTATCTAAATTCATAATTGAATAACTGAAGTTCAACAACCTTCATATGCAGGTTCTAAGACCAACAAGTACCGTATTTAAAACATAGCTTATCTATTCTAACCAGAATGACTGCTGTTAAGAACCATTTTTTAAAATCAAACAGCACGAAACCTAGAGCAATGACCAGTGTTCACTGACCAATACCTGTACACTAACATTTAATTCTTTGGGAGGGACAGTCTTGGGTATACGGACCATATTCCACTTGAACAGACTATGCTGTAATGCTGAGTGGTTAATCTTTAATAAAAAGAAAGACAGGGGGAAGGGAAGGAGGGAGGAAAAGAAATAAAAGGAAATTAATTCTGAGGAAGGGGGTCAGGGAATAATATTAATAAAACTCAAGAGATGGGTGTGACTATTTCATAAAATTTTAATTTTTAAAAGAAATGACTTGGTTAAATAAATATACTCTTTACCACTGAAATTGTTATCAAGTAAAAAATGTTGATTAACAATCTTTGCCTTTGTTGAACAGTAAAAAACAGTGAAAAATAATTAAGAAAAATCTGTCCTTTTCAAGATCTGATGTAAGTCATCAGACAAAACAGACTTGTACACATTGAGTAAAAAACTGAGAAGCTTTGCAAAACAGAAATGCCTGCCCCTCCCCACTTCATCATCACATCAGGCACTGTGGAGAGGTGTCCTGTCACCTAATAAGATGTCAACACTGTGGCCTTCCAGAATTCTGGCCTCAAGCTAGATCCAGTTATTAGACTTGGCTTTACCTTGCCCACTCTCTTAGGAGAAACGCAGGAAGCTTGCTGACGAGGACCGTGACCATAGCAATAAGGTTTCAGATGTGTGGGCTGCAGTGGAGAGCCAATACTCAGATTTTATTCATTTGTTTGTTCGTTTCTGGAGATGAGGTCTTGTTATGCAGCCCAGGACGGCCTTGAATTCTCATCCTCCTGTCTCAATCCCCAAAATTCTGGGATTACAGGCACATGCCATTGTATTCAGCTTTTAATACTCAAAATTTAATACCCATTATGGCTGCAGCCTGGAGACTCTGATTTCACAAGGTTTAGGTAAAAGTTCAGATCCAAACATCAGACACTAAGATCTTCTGAACACCTTTGGATTCTACTTAAACTACTTCATTGCACAGCTCTCTCCCAGGAGGACTGCTGAGCAGGGTGCTAAAGTCGCCGTCATTCTACCACAGAGCTGAGCTTCACAGTGGACAGCCAGAACAAAGGTCCCCGGACAGGGTGCTAGGACATACGTCTTACTCCTTCAGGACAGCAGGTGGAACACAGAAAGCCTTGAAGCTAAGGTGAATGAAGATTATGAGTGCTTGCCTAGCATGCTTTAAATCACTCCAATATAAGCTCAATCCACACAACAGCTCCTTAGTAACCTCAAAATAAAATGATGTTTTAGTTTAATTTTGCAGTTAGGTAAAGTATTTACATTTTCCTCCAAAAAAGGTTTTGTTGTTTGTTTAGATTTATTTTATGTTTACAAGTGTGTTTATGTGCACCGTGTGTGTGTGTGTGTGTGTGTGTGTGTGTGTGTGTGTGTGTGTGTGTGATATGCTTTCCCAGGTCAGAAGAGGGTGTCAGATTCCCTGGAACTGGGGCTACAAATGGTGGTAAGCCACCATGTGGGTGCTGGGAATTGAACCTGAGTCCTGTGCAACGGCAGGAAGCACTCCGGTTCTGAGCCATCTCTCCAGCCCTGCTTTTACTGTTTTAAGCATTTTATCTTACTCATTTGTCCAGTGTTACTTTCCATAGAACATTTGGTTATATCGAGTCCTAACTCCAAGCACAATATATGCTTGTGCTTTAAGGCTAACTGAGTTCACGTGAGATAAAGCCAAAGGGGGAAAAGGGTGTCAGAGGAGGGACGTGTAGGGAGGGTCAAAGAGCATTAAGGACGCATGAAATGTCATAAGGAAACCCCTACTTTATGGAAATAGTGAGGAGAGAGGAGACCAGAGAGGACTGAGGGAGAAGACAAGACAGAGGAGAGAGAGAGGGACAGAATGGAGAGAGAATAAAAGTATGAAAGAATGAAAGAAAAAATTAAAACTACAAACCCTCCTAAACACAGTGTGGACTGTAGCAGAAGATGGGCAGGAGGCAGCGCTCTTTGGTTCTAGCGTATTAGCACCAAACAAGCCAGCCCAGCTCCCCAGGGCCGTGGAATCCTTCTCCTCCAATGAAGGGCCACACTGGACAGTCGACAGCACTTTGTCTAGGCCTCAGCCTTTAGCTATGGGTGCTACTATCACCCTCACACACTTACACAGCAGGAGCAGGAGACAGGAAGGTGCTCTCTCCTTTCTTACTGTGGCAGTATTTGCTAACTAAGGAGACAGAAGAGACACAATGCTGTGCAAAGGGACATGCACTTCACAGCTTCAGTGCTGCTGAAGGAAAGTCAAATCTCCACAAGCAAATTAGATCAGCAGAGGCTCTGAGGCCTGTGTGCCCATGCTGTGCTTTGAGTCCAAAGAAGTCCTCTTCTGTGAATGGATAATCATCTCAGAATTAAAAGCATGAATATGTTTTTAAAGATGCTTATCAAGGAAGAATTGTTGACGAACAATCTTTCCCTATGAATGAAATCTAACATAAATTCTTCAAGAGGCCAACAAACAGGAAGCAGGATGAACCTGGAGAGTGCGCAGCTCTCTCAGCAGACGCTCGCCCTGCTCACTCCCGGAGCCCAGAGCCCTGAGCCCTGAGCCCTGAGCCAGTGCTTACCTTGAGGAGCAGCTTCTCATGCTGTGCATTGGCAGAATCATAGGGCTTTTTCCTCACGTTCTCTACGTCCTGGTAGAGCTGTTTATAGCCAGTTATCTGCAATAAGCACGTCCTCATGCAGATTTGAAAACTGAAAGGATAAAATTATTAGTTCAAATCAGACCTCTTTATCACAATGAAGCAAAGCCTGGGGGTCACACATCTATTTAGGAAGTGGTTTTTCGCTTCTTACTTAACTCAAGATGCACCAAAGAGCCTCTCAAGCACCCAAGGCTGTACAGAGCATCACTCTAGACCGTGATAAAACAAGGCCCAGACAGCAAGCACCACGTGACTGACTCCATCACAGGAAGTCACTCAACACATTTTCTCCAAGATGTCCACATATCTCCAAATCTTTACTGCCACTTAGCAACATCTCTAATAATTTGAAGTGTATACCAAACAACCTATGACAAGTTATCTCAGTTCCCCAAGTACAGTAGCTTGCTTTCCCTGGAGCTACATGCTTTTTACAGTGACTCTACTGTAGCAACAGCACACTAACCTTTCGTTCCCAGGCTAGAGCACTTCAAATCCAATCCATCAACAGTGTGGACCCTGTCTATGAAATGCCCTTCAGACCAATCTGCAAAGCACCAACTCCCTGCTGGGGTTGTGGCCTCTTACCCCAAGGGTTCATTTCCTAACTGCTGTCCCCATCCCCAAAGCCACCCTTTACCTCCCTTACTTATGTATCAACTAATGTCAATTATTATAGAACACAGAAGACGTCTAGTCTTCAGTGTTCCATTGCTTGTCAGTGTGCCTATCACCTGTCTAGCCAGCTACTTGGTGACTCTTGTAGAACGAAAGTCCACGACCTAAGATGGCCAGTGCAGCCTGTTCATGAAGGACAGAGAACAGTGTAAGGACTCAAGAGAACACGTGACATACACTGGAGGGCCACGGGAAGGCCTATCCTGAATAGCACACAGACAGACACCAAAATCTGAAGGGCAGGAAGGCCAGCTGCCAGCCATTTAACCTCAGGGACTGAGTGGGAGGGCCTGGCACTGCAGCCGCAGTCCTGTGCAGTTATCAGCATTCTGGGCCTCAATGCCCGGGGGATGACAGAGCTGGGTTGTTTCACCCATAAGCCTTCTCCAGCGCAGTCCAGCTGTGCAGAACTCTGCACAGCTGGTGGCATCAGTCACAGAGGGAGCAGCACACCTGGTGTCTTTCTCAGGGCAGATGTTCTTTTCCTTCATGATGTTCACTATACACCTGTCCAGTTCGCTCTCGGCAACTCGTGTTGCGTTCTGTAGGACCTAGTTATGGAGATAGAGCGGAATGAGAGAAGTCTCTGAGGGCTGATACAGAAGTCTGTTTTAAGACATTTAAGCAACTTTACAAAGAAGATATTAAAATGCAAAAAGAAATCACACTTCAGATCTCCCCAAGAGCTGGAATCATATAAGTATTTGTGGTTTTCTAAAAGCCTCCTACCCATAAGCAATCATAATTAAACAATGAATGATGACATCATGAAAGTAGGAGAGGGGCTGGGAAGGAGCTGACATAATCAGGAGTTAGAGCAGGTGGGAGGGAGAATATGCTCCTGTAACACTACATATCTGTGAAATTGTCAAAAAAGTTATAAATTTAAAATTAATTTAGAAAGAGGAGTAGCAACGGGCTCTAAGAGCTTTCTGTGCACCACTCCTCACCCCAGCCCCACCCTTCTACCCCTTGCCACAGCCAGTTTCTAGCACCCACTCTCCCACAATGTACGTGCCAACACAGTAAGGTGATCTTTCTGTGTGGTCTGCTTCTGGTCTGTCTGATAACATCCTCTATTTGACTAGGAACCCATGTTGAATATGGCCCTCTTAGAGGAGCATTTGAGCTATCTCAGGCTGCTCTATGGCCCTCTTAGAGGAGCATTTGAGCTAATCTAGGCTACTCTATGGCCTCTTAGAGGAGCATTTGAGCTATCTCAGGCTGCTCTATGGCCCTCTTAGAGGAGAATTTGAGCTATCTCAGGCTGCTCTATGGCCCTCTTAGAGGAGCATTTGAGCTATCTCAGGCTGCTCTTTCTATTTCTGCATAAGTTTACAGACTGAGTTTGTCAATGTCCTCCACCATACTCAATGAGATTTTGATGAAAACGTCCCAAATTCATAGGTTAATTTTGGAATTCATATTTAGCAACATTGAGTCTTTTAATTGATAAATATCAGGCTTCTTTCTTTTTTTTTTTTTTTTCAAAAATTTCTCCATAGGTTTTAGGACTGAAGATTAACTGTTTCACTAAAACTCCCTGGATGTTTTGCACTTCTGGCTGCTGTGGTAGGTGGCATGCTCTTTGATGATCCAAAAGTGCATTGCTAACACAGACAGAGGTGAGCAACCTGCTGCCAAATATTTCAGTTCACTTATTATACACAGCAGCAGCCTCTGAGGATCCAGCACTGTCTAATCCTCAGACCACTCTCTGTTAATACGCATAGTTCTTTCTGGCCAACTATGTCTCATGTTTTTTCCTTCTCAGGATTTCAGTACAATTCTGAATAGAAGCAGAGAAACTAAACATATCTGTCATGCTCCCAACTACATGTGAAACATCTTCAATGTTGGATGTCTTCTATGATGTCAGCTACAGATTGTCCCTGGTGGCCTTTTCATGTATAAGTCTTTGGTTTTCGTGTGCACTCAAAAAAAAGGAGGTGGGGCTTCTTCCTCTATTTCCCAGGACTTTCTGTTAACAGTGACGCTGTCCTCTCTTCCATAAACGTTTGGTAAGAATTAAGCCAGGCTGGAAGAGAAACTCAATGGTGCAGAGCAATGGTACAGGTACTGCTTCTTCTGCAGAGGACCTGGGTTTGGTTCCCAGGACCTACCTGATGGCTCACAACCACCTGACAATCCAGCTCAGGGAGCTGATGCCCTCTTCTTACCTCTGTGGGCACCAGATGTGTACACGGTGCACAGACATGCATACAGGCAAGCACTCAAAAAAATACAAAGGTTCAAACATCTTTTTAGAAGAGAACTAATTAGGCCAATGCTGAGAGTTTGCAACTATTTTAAATTAGAGATTTTATTTCTTTTCTTGAATATATGACAACCTTCTTTAGATAGACTAATATTTTTTATTTTCATATTATTAATAAACTGTTTTCCACAAACTTTTCCCATTTCATATAAGCTACAGGATTTGCCAGATGAAGCTGCTCACAGAGCTTGTGACTCAGGCTATGGTGACTTATGTCTACTTTCTTCAGACTGGGAATCTTTGCTTTCTCTCATAATTCATCAGGTCTAGAGGTTATTACATTACAATCTTTTTAAAGTATCAGCTTCTGAGTTTGTTGGCAATGTCCACATTTGTCTATTTTACTAAGTCATTGATTTTTCTGACTTAAACTTCTTCAGCTTATTTTGGGCTCAGTTTCTTTTCAAGTTTCTAAAAGTACAAAGAGATTGTACCTTCAACTGGTTTAGGCTTTTAAAATTTGCTTTGGTGAGCTAAGCAAATGTAGATATGTTGTATTTCCAGTTCAATTCTTTGTCTATTTCCCACCAAATTCTTCTTTGACCCATGGGATTACTGCAATATTTATTGTCCAGATACCACAGATTTCCACATTTTAGCAGCCATTGGACATATGTTAAAAATAGTTCCTAGTCTGTAACTGAGGAAGTAAACTTAATTTTTGACCAAGAAAACAGAAGACAGTTCCACCTGTCCAACAGTCTACAACCCACAGCCACACTGTGAGATCGCCATCGGGGACAAGCATGCAGAGCAATCTTAGAAATGCAAAGTATTTCAATATGTAAGAGGGTTTCATGGATGCTTTCTCTCAAATTCTTGTAGTGGTCACTGCTTTAATTACATTATCATCAATATTATCAACATGCTCTCTCTTATGTTGCCTTCCTAAATCACCATATGGGTATTGATGAGGGGACAAACAACTTGCACAAAGTCAAACACATAGGAAGTAATAAAATCAAAACAATTTTCAGACTTCTTTTCATGTAATAAAATACGGAGATAGTCAATGGAAATACCACAACATCAGAATTATATGTTTCTTTTGAAGAAATGCACAAAGTGCTTGTTTAAACTGACAAGCCCGTCTCCATGTACTGACAAAGTTGCTTCAATTCTAGGCTTCAAGACAACAAAGCAGCTATGATTTAACTCAGTCTTAGGCATTTCTAATTATTCTCTTTATAGAACAACAAAACACATCAAATCAGTATTTTACTTTTTTGATGGCAACATCATAAGAGTACAACTTTAACATTTACACTTCAAGTAAGATTTTTAAATAGCTACTAAATAATTGAAAAAATAGCCTATTATTTTGTTATTTAATCCACTCTTGTTGAGTCACTGAACACTCTAGCCAGCGGTTGGTTCTCAGCGTGTGGGTCAGTACTCATTAGGGTGGCATTATCAGACAGACATCCTGCATATCAGATATTTACATTACAATTCATAACAGTAGTGAAATTACAGCTATGAGGTAGCAATGGAATGATTTTATGGCTGGGTCAGCACACCAGCAGCTGGGAAGGCTGCAGTCACTGCTCTAAGCCATGTTGAACCCTTCCTCCCTCCTCTCTATCGTCTTTGCTTGTCTCCTATTGATAACGGTCCATCATCAATTTTACTCCGAATACTGAGAGCTCTGGCAGTCGCCCAATCCCTGTGAAAGTTTCAACATTTCCTTAATTTCCCACACCACATATAAAATCCCACTAACAAATTCTGAGACCACAGACCCTGCTCCAGCCTCCCTCGTTCTGCTGATGTGTGGGTTCAGATTCTGTTCCCTCTCCACCACAACTAGCAAAGGAAGCAAGTACCACATGCTCATGTGGAGAAGGGGCCGGCCCTTCCCACCACTGGTCTATGTTTTCTTAACACTCAGAGTATTGTGACTTGCCAGGAGTCGGTGCAGGCTCTGGGGCTACGGACATAAGCGACAGACACTATGCCTTGTGTTGTTTCTTTGGGGCAGGAGAGAATGGAGAAATAAAGAAGTAAAATTCTGTAAAAGAAAGAAAGCATAAGGACAGGGTGTGGGGCTTACAAATCCATGTAGAGAACGCTCAGAGTGCTCACGGTCAGAACTGAATGAAACTGGAGCTGATATGAGGTGAACTTCCATCAGGGAGAATGAACACTCTGGTCCTAGTGGCACACAGGCCTGTGGGCGGTGCTCTGGTCTGGAGCAGCAGCACAGGACAAGAGCAGTGCTAGATGCAACAGCGAGCAGTGCAGGGGCCCTGGAGCTCCAGAGTCAGCACTGACGGTGCAGGCAGCTTTCAATGCATTCCCAGATTTATGACACAAAGCAACACAACTTGATTTGCATCAGTCAGTCTGTGTGAAGAAAATAGGGCTTCTTACAGAGAGATAGAACAGTAGGAACACAGGCTGTCCGTCCAAGCACACAGGGCTGTCCGTCCAAGCACGGCCCTGACCCGCAGGAAACAAGCATCACTGGGGATGCTTGTCAGAAACATGTCAGAAGCAGAATCAGGACCTCTGAGGTGGAACCCACACTCCAGCAAGCTTCCTGGGGCGCTGGGGCTACTGAGTCTGAGACCTGCTGTAACAGCCCTGAAGTAAAATGTGTCCAAGCAGGTCCCTACAATCAAAGGCTGCTGTGGGATCTGCCTGCTACATTACAGTACCAGGTACCACATGTGTGTGCAATTAAATAAGAATTAGGACAGAAACTTTCAAAGTCTCAGATGCCATATTCTCATGAAACCAAAAAAGAATCACAGTTTAGGATTCTGAACAAAGGCAACTCTAGAGCCCTGCCCAGTGTCCCCTGATGTGGATGTGAGTCACTCTCACAGGTAACTCGTAAATGAACGACGGTACCTAAGACAACACACACCTACTTTAGAGGTTACTCTCCAGAAGCAGCCTTCAGCTTGCAGAACCTAACACCCTTCTGATTCCGGTGTGAGTCATGGAACCTTATCAATACTAGCAGACCAAATCATGTGCACGTTTTTTCATTATGATTCATATTTTACATTATGACCAAGTGCAAACATATATATAGACACCTAAAATACATACGTGCCCACAGATAACTAAAAATGTCATAAAATAAGATATACCAGTAATTCTTATATGGACAACACTATGACCTTACAGTTACTTGTAGCTGGCTAATTCTTGGTTTCCCACTGAATACAACATCAAGAGCTGTGGCTGACATGTGGTAGACAGGTTTTCCATCCCATACAAGCCCATTATGCAACCACTTGCCTGTCACAGCTTTGGGCTGTACAGAATGCACCCTTTGTCTTGCACTTCACCACTCATTTTAAACCGACGGATGCAAATGACAGTCTGCCAGGCCTCCAGTGACTTACTCAGACCACTCCCTCACTGCCCACTGAATCCTGCACCTGTGACTTACAGTAAGACTAGTAGAACAGACATGGGAACATGACACAAACTTGATAAAGGGCGTTGGCAGCTGAGCCACATGTGCATGAGCACACATTAACACTGCTTTAGGCTCCTGCAGATTTGTGCTTTCTTCTTATACAGCAAAAGCTGACTGCGATGTAGTGTATGCTGGGACTCACTTTGGATCAAAACTTGCTTGGCTCCTCTCTCACACAACCTACCCTGTAGACAAACTCCGGGAAAGGCTTCCCTGTCAGGGCAGGCCTGCTTATACACTGAAGACCTAAAATCATCCATAGGCCTAAAATCAGCAATAGGCCTGACATACATGCCTGCTAACACAAAGTCTTGGGTCTCTGTGGAAAAACACTGAAACAGATGCCTAGAAGCTATTGTAAACAAGCAGCTTTGGTGGAAAATTGCCAGGCAAAATAGCCATAGACCTTGTAGATAGTAGCCTTGGTGGAGAGAATCAACTTAGATAAGGACAAGTGAGTCATAGTCAGAGTCATAGTGACATGTCCCCTGAACATGTCACTATGTTCAGTCATATGTCACTAAGGACATGTCCAACTGACACTCTGTTCTGGAAGATATCTGTACTCCCTGAATACCTACGCTCCTGCATCATCCCCTTCCCCACATCCTGCCTTTTTTGTGTATATAACCCCTGTGTGAAAAAGTAAAATTTGCGATTTGATCAGACTATAGGCAGATCGCCCTTTCTTGCCTTCACCTGTTTTCCCCCATCTTCTCTTTCAGGTGACCTCCCCGGACCCCTGTTTAATGCCCTGCTGGACAGGACACTTCCCTAACATCCTGGGCCCCAAAGCTACCAAAGCTGCTGCAAAATAAACAGGTAAGACCTCAGAACAGGATGCAGAGTTGAAATACTCTTCTGTCCATCAAAACACACAGAGAAAGTATTTTGAAACAGAATTACAATTTCTAAAATGAGAAAATTTAACTCACAGTTTCTCAGAGCAAAGGCAGTAAACAAAATCCTGAAATCAAAGTGTTCATGTTAAAGAAAAAAATACATTAGGTTAAGTTTTCTAGAATTAGCACTTTAATATACCCTTACCTTATTCTTGGAATATGTCAAGGAATTTTCTGAAATTAAAAAAAAAAAAAAGAGTTACCATTTGAACACATTTTCTGAATTACCCAAAATCAAGTAGTAAAAATATAACAGCAATGATAAATCACTTCCACAGTTTAAGGTACAATTTCCACATGAACAATTCAACAATCATCTCAAAATCTGACAAGATAGAGAAGGTGGAACCATCTTCCCCCAAATGCAGTAGCAAGCTGGTGGCAATCTAATTTTCCCAGAACGTTGTGCTTCTGTGCAGATGGCGAGAGCAGGGGTGTTTACCGACTGCTCAGATCTCAGAAATTCATCTGAAGACTATATTCTCCACTACATTCTCTTCATCGTCAGCCAGAGCAAGTGGCCAGCAACTCAGCGGCACAAGAACAAAGAGCAAAGACTGTCTGGCCAACTCTCCTCTTACCAGGCAAAGAGCAAACAGCCTCTGCATTCCTAGTTTCTGTTCCAAGAATGACAACATTTGTATTGATTTGCTAAAAAAAAAAAAAAAAAAAAAAAAAAAAAAATGTTTCTGGTATATTAAGAATGCTCTCTTTTTGAGAATTGTAAGAAAAATGCATTTTGCCTCAAAGTAAAGCTTTGAACATGCTCTTTTCCCATACTGTAAAGAGCCAACCAACACAGACTGCAGAGGTCTGTGTCAAGAGGCACCTGGTTCTTTTGAGCAGGGGTGTGTGTGTGTGTGTGCGAGCTGTGAGCGCATGTGTGTGTCAACACGCTGTGCATTATGCTTCATCCAGACAGTGGCCACAGACTCTGCCATTCTGCAATGTCTCCCTGGGTGCAGGGCCTGCTGTCCACACCTCCCTCCCTTAGCCCTAAAGGCATCAATCTCTCACTCAAGGCATTTTTGATCAACACAAAATAGGAGCTGGTTAATCCCTGGTTTTCTCTACTTGACACAGCATCATGAGCTGTGGCCTGCCCAGGTCTCTCTTACCATGCCTACAGTAACTCCAAACCACATTTCTCAACCATCTGAGTTTGAAGTCAGAACAACATTTTCCATTAAAAAGTTGTCATTTGGCAGAAATGTAACGCAAGCCAAACTGAGCCCCATGTATACCATAAACATTCCCACAGCTATACTAAATTCAAAAGAAATACATGCAATATCTATTGCTATAACTTAACAAATCAAAAATATTATCACTTCAATGTATTACAAATACAATTATCATACATCTTTACTCTTTCTTCATATAAAGTCTTTGAAATCCAGTGGTACCTTACAGGTACAGCATAACTCAACACCATGCATACTTCAAGTGCTCAGAACCATGTGGCTATCACTACAAGCCTAGACCAGGTCAAGTGTCCAATAACCATGTGGCTATCACTGTGAGTCTAGACCAGGTAGGTTCTAAAAATCTTTCCTAGGACCAGAGAGCAGTCTGTTCCATTCAGAAATAAGAGTAGGAGGTGAGAAAATTGATTAATGAGGCCCCAAAGTAGGAAACCAGATAATTGACTCTTCCAGTTTTCACATCACACATTTGTGTAAAAGTTTCAAATGGAAGAGAGAATAATTTTCTAGTGAACAACTGCAAATACAAAGACCACAAAACTTAAGAAACTCAGTTGTAGTGATTCACCCCAATCAAACTACCATCAGGTAAGCAATGAGAATTCAGTTATGTTTTAATTAATCTTGAATTTTCTTTATTTTGAAAACATTACCTATTCTGTAGGTCCTCTGTGCCCCTCCATAGGTGTCAAAAATTCGCTGCAGTTCACACTTGCCAGTCATCTGTCGTAAGACCCATTTCATCCAAAATCGGAAAAAGTGTCCATAGAAAAACTCCCACAAAGACACAAACATGTTTTCCTGGAAAGAGGATATAAACACACAAGCTTAATGGTCTCAAACTGGAATTGTAAAACTGGAAAATAAAGTTAATCCAACTCTACAAATTATAATGAAATCTATTATTCCATTGTGTCTATTTTGTGACAGTGTCTAATCAATCAGGCAAGGAAATAATGTACAACGGTTTAAATAATGATTAGCCATATGGTCAATTTATCTTTTTGACAAGTGGTCACTTTTTAAAAAATGTAAAAAAAAAAAAAAAAAAAAAAGTAGTTGAAAAACTGGCCAAATTATGCAATCGCTTAAAAGAATGATAGCCACCTTACATTTTTGCCAAATAATTATATTTAATATTTTGGATTCCTACTTCCGTTTTTCATCCCTTGAAACTTGGAACAAAGAAGTTCAAGAATAAAAGGACCAACCGAGCAACAATTTCAAATCTACCACACATCAGCTGTGGTTTCCAAAGAATGAGCTCTTCTTAGCCTTGGTTGAGAGCGCGCCCAGCTGTCCCAGTCAGCTGACTCCGACAAACGAAAACACTACAACTGGCTTACAAACTGAAGCATACAGGTTGGAAACCGAGCAGAAGGCATCCTGACGAATTCATGATTTTTCCAGTCAGTAGGTGAAGGGTAGAGACACCAAGAGGTTAAAACAAACAAAAAAAAAAAAAGCAAAAAACAAAACCTATGCACTTGATATAACTGGATCTTAAAAGAAAAACTCTTCGGGTGCTGAACGAAGGCGAGGAGGGATGCCGGGGACCGAAATGCAAACTCTCCTGCCTGCCTTCCAGCCCCGGGATTCGCAGACACACCCTCTCTGCGCCCGGGCCCCGGGAGCTGTCAAATTCGAAATCCCCGCAGGGCAGGGCACCAGGGGTCTGTGTCAGACACGCGGATCAGGGTCTTTAAAATGAGTCATCCCGTCGGCGTTTGTCAGGACGAAGGCGGCAGAAGTGCCAGGCGCCGGCAGGCCGTCCCGCCGTGCCCCAGGGCCTCGGAAAACCCAGTGCGAGCCCCGTGGGCACCGCGCCGTCCCGCCCCTCTCGCGCGCGGGAACGCCGCACAAAGCCCCGACGGCCCCCGCACCCTGCGGATCCGCGGGACGCCTGCGAGGCTTGCGCGGCCGCAAGCCAGCAACTCAGGGTGAGAGAAAAATAAAACAGCAGCCACCTCACAGGAGCGGAAGAACTAGGGGAAAGCTGGCACTGCCTCGGTTTCCCCCAGCTGCAAACACCGGCAACGGAAACGACGCTCTACGCGAGCGCTCCCTGCGAGCACCGCGACCCGGAAGTCCGCGCGGAGGCTGCGGGGGCGGGGTGTCTCCTCGCTCCGCGCCCCGCCTCTTCGTCTTCTTCCGATTGGCTCGCTCTCAGCCTATCGCTGGCGTGGAAGGCGGGGCCTGTGGGCCGGAGCGCCAGACGCCGGACGGTTCCCCTGGCAACGGCAGCCGGCTGCCACGCCCAGCCCAGAGCCAACGTGGTCTCTGTGGACGCGGCCTGGAAACTTTGCTCACGGATTTCTGAAACTCTTCTACCGCGGGCGTGACAACAGCACTTTCACCTACATTTCCTAATCTGCGAAGTGATTACTTCCCATCTTTATGAGGCACAAAGGAAACTTGGCTCGAAGGGACTTTATGGATGACAAAAACAAAACAAAAAAAAAAAACTTGCGTTACTAGTGTGCAATAATTAGTTGCGACTTATTCCTCTGGAAACGAACATGGAACAGTTAATTCGTCAAACGTTCATTTCTTAACTATTGCTTCTACTGGAGGAATAATTTGTGCCATTTTTTTTTTAAACCTCAAAAGGTACGGTTGATTGGCTAGTTTGTGCCGGGTGGTCTTTTATAAGCAACCGGCAAAAGCATAGTACCAGGTGAAGCTGCCTGACAAAGTTATTAAGGGGATTAGGGAGCAGGGGAAGGGATCATGACATACAGCAGAGTCAGCAAAGTAAGGATGAGCATTACTGGAGGAGGTGAGGGAGAGAGCTGTGACAGCTTCAGGAGGAAAACTGTGTGACCGGAAATGTAGAGATCCTGGGTTAGGAACGTATTGAAAATGCTGATGGAACAATGAGGGGGTTGATAGGTTGGAAAGGAAAGAGCCAAGTGGAGAGAAGGCTAAATACAAAAGACATTAAAAATAAAATGAAATAAAGGAAATTCCTGAACTGGGCATGCTAGTGCATGCCTGTAATCCCAGCCAGAGGGTGATTTGGGCAGGGGGAGCTGGAGTTCAAGGCTACTTAAGATTCTGTCTAAACACAAGATTCCTTATTCCCCTTGTCAGGACCAACCACTATTAGTTTCTTATACCTCCAGAAGCCAGTGTCTTGTCTATGCCCCAGCCATCTCCTTGTTAGGTCAGATTAAGTGAGCAGTGCACTCTTTTCCATTTAATTTTTCCCCCACCCCAACACTTTTCCATTTTAAAGGTAGATTCTACTTGTAGAACATAAACCTATGAAGGACGGACAAACACCACCTTGAGGTGAAATATTTGTGGAGACCATCTCCCTGTCTCCAATCAAGTTCTCGTCCCGCCCTCCTCTAAGAATGGAGTGGGCAGACAACAAAGACATGTTATTGTCACCCTGGGATCAGCAGCCTTTGCAAGATGGAAACTAGTTTAAACAGATTGCCATGTAGGATTTTACTATTCAAACAGAAATTTGAACTCTCAGTAGGGCTTTTACAGCTCCTGAAAGTATTCAGCTCTAGCAGATCAATGGACCAGCAGGGTAGTAAAGCCAGAAGCTCTGCAGCTCAGATCTGCAAGTCTACAGCAGACTAGGTTTCAAACAGTGGGACTTGGAGGCTGGCAGCAGCTACAGAGACAATTCCTTTCTTAGCCAGACTGCATACTCTCACCCATATAGCAACAGGAAAGCAGAGTGTAATCGTTGTGGATGGTGTGCGGTGGTGACAGGACAGGGTAGTGAGCAGTACCTGAGAGGAATGAATCCCTGTGCCTCTGCTGCTGGTCATATCCTAGAAGAGGCTCAAGTGAGCTCCCTGCCCAAAGCAGAATCCTCAGGAGCAGGGAACCTCTGTGAAATCCATCCCCTGGGAGTGTTGCAGGCAGCCTTCCTTTTATACGCTCCTGCAGTAAGGTATTCTGTTTCTACAGCTTTTGGTGTCCAGATTTATAGGTTACCAAGCAGGCCCTGACTGCCAAATCTTGAAAATGGGTATGTCCCGAAAGTGGAAGAATTAGAATTTATGATGAATAAGTTGGAGTTACCAAATTTAAAGGGAAGAGGTAAACCCATAGCCTACCAAAAGTTCAAAGTCAAGTACACAGCTCTGATAGAGTAGGGAAATGAGAAGTAGTGAGGTACTAAGATGAGATTCTGCGTCCCAGGAAAAAATGGGGCCTTTTTTATCTGCTCTCTAGGGGTCTCCATTAAACCGTGTACCTTTCAGACTTTATGAGTTATATAAAAGAAAACCAAAGCCCTTCCGCCCCACGTCTGGTCCTTTTGGCTGGGGGAGACACCTAGCTGGTCTGCTCCTGCGGAAACACCTGATCCTGAGCCATCCTAGAGGAGCCACTGCACTCAGAGCACTGGGAGCTTAGGATGACAGGAACACAGAGACATCTGGACTCTGAAGACTTCTGACACAAGCAAGATAACTGGAAAGACAGACTCCAGTCAGACACAGTGAGCACAGGAAACACTAGAGTCAACAGATGGCAAAAGGCAAACACAAGAACACAAGCAACAGAAACCAAAGTTACCTGACATCATCAGAACCCAGTTCTCCCACCATAGCAAGCCCTGGATACTCCATCACACAGGAAAAACAGGATTAAGAATTAAAATCACTTCTCATGATGATGATGAGGATTTTAAGAAGGACATAAGTAGCTCCCTTAAAGAAGTACAGGAGAACACAGGTAAACAGATAGAAGCCCTTAGAGGAAACACAAAAATCCCTTAAAGAATTGCAAGAAAACACAACCAAACAGGTGAAGGAATTAAAGAAAACCATCCAGGATCTAAAACTGGAAATAGAAACAATAAAGAAATCTCAAAGGGAGACTACCCTAGAGATAGAAAACGTAGGAAAGAGATCATAGACGCAAGCATCACCAACAGAATACGAGAGATAGAAGAGAGAATCGCAGGTGCAGAAGATACCATGGAAAACATTGACACAACTGTCAAAGAAAATGCAAAATGCAAAAAGATCCTAACCCAAAACATCCAGGAAATTCAGGACACAATGAGAAGACCAACCCTAAGGATAATAGGTGTAGATGAGAGTGAAGATTCCCAACTTAAAGGGCCAGTAAATATCTTCAACAAAATTATAAAGGAAAACTTCCCTAACCTAAAGAAAGAGATGCCCATGAACATACAAGAAGCCTACAGAACTCCAAATAGACTAGACAGAAAAGAAATTCCTCCCTCACATAATAATCAAAACACCAAATGCACAAAACAAAGAAAAAAAAACTAAAAGCAGTAAGGAAAAAAGGTCAAGTAACATATATATGCAGACCTATAAGAATTACACCAGACTTCTCAACAGAGGCTATAAAAGCCAGAAGATCCTGGACTGATATCATACAACCCTAAGGGAAAACAAATGCCAGTCCAGACTACTATACCCAGCAAAACTCTCAATCACTATAGATGGAGAAACCAAGATATTCCATGACAAAACCAAATTTGCACAATATTTCCACAAACCCAGCACTTCAAAGGATAATTGATGGAAAACACCAACACAAGGAAGAAAACTAAAACCTAGAAAAAGCAAGAAAGTAATCTTCCCAACAAACCAAAATAAGATAGCTACACAAACATAATTCTACCTCTGATAACAAAATAACAGGAAGCAATCATTTTTCCTTAATATTCTTAACATTAATGGACTCAATTCTCCAATAAAAAGATAGACTATCAGACAGGATACATAAACAGGACCCAGAATTTTGCTGCATACAGGAAATGCACCTCAGTCACAAAGACAGACACTACCACAAAGTAAAAGAATGGAAAACAATTTTCCAAGCAAATGATCCCAAGAAACAAGCTGGAGTAGACATTCTAATATCAAAAATCAACTATCAACCAAAAGTAATCAAAAAAGATAAGGAAGGACACTTCATACTCACCAAAGGGAAAATCTACGAAGATGAACTCTCGATTCTGAACATCTATGCTCCAAATGCCAGGGCATCGACATACATAAAAGAAACTTTACTAAAGCTCAAAGCAAACATTGCACCTCAGACAATAATAGTAAGGGATTTTAACACCCCGCTCTCTGCAATGGACAGATCATGGAAACAGAAACTAAACAAAGACACATTGATATTAACAGAAGTTATGAACCAAATGGATTTAACAGATATCTATAGAACATTTCATCCTAAAACAAAAGAATATACCTTTGTCTCAGCACCTCATGGTACCTTCTCCAAAACTGACCATATAATTGGTCACAAAACAGACCTCAACAGATACAAAAAACTGAAATAATCCCTTGCATCCTATCAGATCACCACTGACTAAGGCTGGTCTTTAATAATGACAAAAATCAATGGAAAACCCACATGCATATGGAAACTGAACAATGCTCTACTCAATGGTGACTTGGTCAAGGAAGAAATAAAGAATGAAATTAAAGACTTTTTAGAATTTAATGAAAATGAGGAAACATCATACCAAAACTTGTGGGACACCATGAAAGCTGTGCTAAGAGGAAAACTCATAGCTCTAAGTGCCGACAAAAAGAAATTGGAGAAAGCATACATTAACAACTTGACAGCACATCTGAAAGCTCTAAACAAAAAGAAGCAAATACACCCAAGAGGAGTAGACAGCAGGAAACAAACAAACTCAGGGCTGAAATCAACCAAGTAGAAAAAGAAAGAACTATACAAAATATCAACAAAACCAGGAGTTGGTTCTTTGAGAAAATCAACAAGATAGATAAACCCTTAGCCAGATTAACCAGAGGGCACAGAGAAAGTATCCAAATTAATAAAATCAGATTGAAAAGGGTGAATAAGAACAGAAACTGAGGAAATTAAAAAAAAATCATCAGATTCTACTACAAAGGCCTATACTCAACAAAACTGGAAAATCTGGATGAAATGGACAATTTTCAAGACAGATACCAGGTACCAAAGTTAAATCAGGAGCAAATAAACCATCTAAACAGTCCCATAACCTCTCAAGAAATGCAGCACTCATTAAAATTTCCCCACCAAAAAAAGCCCAGGACCAGATGGTTTTAGTGCAGAATTCTATCAGACCTTCAAGGAAGACCTAATACCAATTCTCTTCAAACTATTCCACAAAAGAGAAACTGAAGGAACACTACCAAATTCGTTCTATGAAGCCACAATCACATTCATACCTAAACCTCACAAAGACCCAACAAAGAAAGGGAACTTCAGACCAATCTCTCTTATGAATATCAATACAAAAATACTCAATAAAATTCTAGCAAACTGAATCCAAGTACATATCAAAACAATCATCCATCATGGTCAAGTCGACTTTATCCCAGGAATACAGGATGGTTCAATATACGGAAATCCATCAAAATAATCTACTATATAAACAAAGTAAAAGAAAAAAAAACCACATGATCATCTCACTAGAGGCTGAGAAAGCATTTGACAAAATTCAACATCCCTTCATGGTAAAAGTCTTGGAAAGATCAGGAATTCAAGGCCCATACCTAAACATAGTAAAAGCAATATACAGCAAACCAGTAGCCAACATCAAACTAAATGGAGAGAAACTTGAAGCAATCCCACTAAGATCAGGGACTAGACAAGGCTGCCCACTCTCTCCCTACCTATTCAATATAGTACTGGAAGTCTTAGCCAGAGCAATTAGACAATAAAAGGAAGTAACAAGGGATACAAATAGGAAAGGAAGAAGTTAAAATATCACTATTTGCAGATGATATGATAGTATACTTAAGTAACCCCAAAACTTCCACAAGAGAACTCCTAAACCTGATAAACAACTTCAGCAAGGTGGCAGGTTATAAAATCAACTCGAACAAATCAGTAGCCTTCCTCTACATGAAAGATAAACAGGCTGAAAAAGAAATTAGGGAAATGACACCCTTCACAATAGTCACACATAATATAAAATACCTCGGGGTGAATCTAACCAAGCAAGTGAAAGATCTGTATGACAAGAACTTCAAGTCTCTGAAGAAAGAAATCGAAGAAGATCTCAGAAAATGGAAAGATCTCCCATGCTCATGGATTGGCAGGATTAATATAGTAAAAATGGCCATCTTGCCAAAAGCAATCTACAGATTCAATACAATCCCCATCAAAATTCCAACTCAGTTCTTCATAGAGCAACTTGCAAATTCATTTGGAATAATAAAAAACCCTGGATAGAGAGAACTATTTTCAACAATAAAAGGACTTCTGGAGGAATCACCATCCCTGACCTGAAGCTGTACTACAGAGCAATAGTGATAAAAACTGCCTGGTATTGGTACAGAGACAGACAGGAAGATCAATGGAATAGAACTGAAGACCCATAAATGAACCCACACACCTGTGGTCACTTGATCTTTGACAAAGGAGCTAAAACTGCCCAGTCGATAAAAGACAGCATTTTCAACCAATGGTGCTGGTTAAACTGGAGGTCAGCCTGGAGAAGAATACAAATCGATCCATTCTTATCTCCTTGTACAAAGCTCAAGTGCAAGTGGCTCAAGGACCTCCTCATAATGATTTCAGATACAATGAAACTAATAATTAGTTTCAGATACAATGAAACTAATAGAAGAGAAGGTGGGGAAGAACCTTGAATACCTAGCCACAGGGAAAAAGTTCCTGAACAGAACGCCAATGGCTTATGCTCTAAGATCAAGAATTGACAAATGGGACTTCATAAAATTGCAAAGTTTCTGTAAGGCAAAGGACACTGTCAATAGGACAAAATGGCAACCAATAGATTGGGAAAAGATCTTTAGCAATCCTACGTCCAATAGAGGACTCATATCCAACATATACAAAGAACTCAAGAAACTAGACTCCAGACAACCAAATAACCCTATTAAAAATGGGGTACAGAGCTAAACAAAAAATTCTCAACTGAGGAAACTTGAATGGCCGAGAACCACCTAAAGAAATGTTCAACATCCTTAGTCATCAGGGAAATGCAAATCAAAACAACCCTGAGATTCCACCTCACACCAGTCAGAATGGCTAAGATCAAAAACTCAGGTGATAGTAGATGCTGGCAAGGATGAGGACAAAGAGGAACACTCCTCCATTGTTGGTGGGATTGCAAGATTGTGCAACCACTCTGGAAAACAGTCTTGCAGTTCCTCAGAAAATTGGACATAGCATTACCTGAGGACCCATCTATACCACTCCTGGGCATATACCCAGAAGATGCTCTAACATATAACAAGGACACATGCTCTACTATGTTCATAGCAGCTTTATTTATAATAGCCAGAAGTTGGAAAGAACCCAGATGTTCTTCAACAGAGGAATGGATACAAAAAATGTGGTACATTTACACAATGGAATACTACTCACTATTAAAAACAATGAGTTCATGAAATTCTTAGGCATATGGATGAACTAGAAAATATCATCCTGAGTGAGGTAACTCAATCACAAAAGAACACTGAGTTGGAATTTTGATGGGATTGTATTGAATCTGTAGATTGCTTTTGGCAAATGGCCATTTTACTATATTAATCCTGCAATCCATGAGCATGGGAGATCTTTCCATTTTCTGAGATCTTCTTCGATTCTTTCTTCAGAGACTTGAAGTTCTTGTCAAACAGATCTTCCACTTGCTTGGTTAGGTTCACACCAAGGTATTTTATATTATTTGTGACTATTGTGAAGGGTGTCATTTCCCTAATTTCTTTCTCAGCCTGTTTATCCTTCGAGTAGACAAAGGCTACTGATTTGTTTGAGTTGATTTTATATCCAGCCACTTTGCTGAAGTTGTTTATCAGGTTTAGGAGTTCTCTTGTGGAAGTTTTGGGGTTACTTAAGTATACTATCATATCATCTGCAAATAGTGATATTTTGACTTCTTCCTTTCCTATTTGTATCCCTTGTTACTTCCTTTTATTGTCTAATTGCTCTGGCTAAGACTTCCAGTACTATATTGAATAGGTAGGGAGAGAGTGGGCAGCCTTGTCTAGTCCCTGATCTTAGTGGGATTGCTTCAAGTTTCTCTCCATTTAGTTTGATGTTGGCTACTGGTTTGCTGTATATTGCTTTTACTATGTTTAGGTATGGTCCTTGAATTCCTGATCTTTCCAAGACTTTTACCATGAAGGGATGTTGAATTTTGTCAAATGCTTTCTCAGCCTCTAGTGAGATGATCATGTGGTTTTTTTTTTCCTTTTACTTTGTTTATATAGTAGATTATTTTGATGGATTTCCGTATATTGAACCATCCCTGTATTCCTGGGATAAAGTCGACTTGACCATGATGGATGATTGTTTTGATATGTACTTGGATTCAGTTTGCTAGAATTTTATTGAGTATTTTTGTATTGATATTCATAAGAGAGATTGGTCTGAAGTTCTCTTTCTTTGTTGGGTCTTTGTGAGGTTTAGGTATGAGTGTGATTGTAGCTTCATAGAACAAAGTGGGTAATGTTCCTTCAGTTTCTCTTTTGTGGAATAGTTTGAAGAGAATTGGTATTAGGTCTTCCTTGAAGGTCTGATAGAATTCTGCACTAAAACCATCTGGTCCTGTTTTTTTTTTTTTTTGTTCTTGTTTTGTTTTTCTTTTTCTTTTTTTGTGGGGAGACTTTTAATGACTGCTGGTATTTCTTTAGGGGTTATGGGACTGATTAAATGGTTTATCTGCTCCTGATTTAACTTTGGTACCTGGTATCTGTCTAGAAAATTGTCCATTTCATCCAGATTTTCCAGTTTTGTTGAGTATAAGCTTTTGTAGTAGAATCTGATGATTTTTTTTTTAATTTCCTCAGTTTCTGTTCTTATATCACCCTTTTCAGTTCTCATTTTATTCATTTGGATACTGTCTCTGTGCCCTCTGGTTAGTCTGCCTAAGTGTTTATCTATCTTGTTGATTTTCTCAAAGAACCAACTCCTGGTTTTGTTGATATTTTGTATAGTTCTTTCTTTTTCTACTTGGTTTATTTCAACCCTGAATTTGATTGTTTCCTGCCATCTACTCCTCTTGGGATACTTGCTTCTTTTTGTTCTAGAGCTTTCAGGTGTGTTGTCAAGTTGCTAGTGTATGTTCTCTCCAGTTTCTTTTTGTAGGCACTTAGAGCTATGAGTTTTCCTCTTAGCACTGCTTTCATTGTGTCCCATAAGTTTTCGTATGAAGAGCCTTCATTTTCATTAAATTCTAAAAAGTCTTTAATTTCTTTATTTTTTCCTTGACCAAGTTATCATTGAGTAGAGAACATTGTTCAGTTTCCATGTGTACATAGGCTTTGCATTGTTTTGGTCATTATTGAAGACCAGCCTTAGTCCATGGTGATCTGATAGAATGCACGGAATTATTTCAGTCTTTTCGTACCTGTTGAGGCCTGTTTTATGACCAGTTTTATGGTCAGTTTTGGAGAAGGTACCATGAGGTGCTGAGAAAAAAGGTATATTCTTTTGTTTTAGGATGAAATGTTCTATAGATATCTGTTAAATCCATTTGGTTCATAAGTTCTGTTGGTTTCATTGTGTCTCTGTTTAGTTTCTGTTTCAATAATCTATCCATTGCTAAGAGTGGGGTATTGAAGTCTCCCACTATTATAGTGTGGGGTGCAATGTGTGCTTTGAAATTTAGTCAAGTTTCTTTTATGAATGTAGGTTCCCTTGCATTTGGAGCATTGGATGTTCAGAATTGAGAGTTCATCTTGGTAGATTCTTCCTCTGACGAGTATGAAGTGTCCTTCCTTATCTTTTTTGATAACTTTTGGTTAATAGTTGATTTTATTTGATATTAGAATGGCTACTCCAGCTTGTTTCTTGGGATCATTTGCTTGGAGAATTGTTTTCCATCCTTTTACTTTGAGGTAGTGTCTGTCTTTGTCACTGAGGTGTGTTTCCTGTATGCAGCAAAATTCTGGGTCCTGTTTACATATCCAGTCTGTTAGTCTATGACTTTTTATTGGGGAATTGAATCCATTGATGTTAAGAGATATTAACGAAAAGTGACTGTTGCTTCCTGTTATTTTTGTTATTATAGGTGGAATTATGTTTGTGTAGCTATCTTCTTTTGGTTTTTTTGGAGATTACTTTCTTCCTTTTTCTAGGTTGTAGTTTCCCTCCTTGTATTGGAGTTTTCCATCTATTATCTTTTGTAGGGCTGGATTTTTAAAAAAATATTGTGTAAACTTGGTTTTGTCATGGAATATCTTGGTTTCTCCATTTATAGTGATTGAGGGTTTTGCTGGTTTAGTAGTCTGGGCTGGCATTTATGTTCTCTTAGGGTCTGTATGATATCAGTTCAGGATCTTCTGGCTTTTATAGTCTCTGTTAAGAAGTCTGGTGTAATTCTTATAGGTCTGCCTTTATATATTACTTGACCATTTTCCCTTACTGCTTTTAATATTTTTTCTTTGTTTTGTGCATTTGATGTTTTGATTATTATGTGACAGGAGGAATTTCTTTTCTGGTCTAGTCTATTTGGAGTTCTGTAGGCTTCTTATATGTTCATGGGTATCTCTTTCTTTAGGTTAGGGAAGTTTTCTTCTATGATTTTGTTAAAGATGTTTACTGGTCCTTTAAGTTGGGAATCTTCACTTTCATCTATACCTATTATCCTTAAGTTTGGACTTCTCATTGTGTCCTGGATTTCCTGGATTTTTGGGTTTCTTTTTCATTTGATTTGACAGTTTGTCTATTATGTATTTCTGCACTGGATTCTCTCTTCTCTTATTTCTGTTGTGATTTATCAGTCCTGATCTTTCTGGTTTTCTATCTCAGTGGAAGTCTCCTTGAATTCTTTATTGCTTTATTATTTTGTCGGATGGTTTTGTTTAATTCCTTCACTGTTTGGTTGTGTTTCTTGCAATTCTTTAAGGGATTTTTGTGTTTCCTCTAGGGTAGAACTAAACAGTTCTACCTGTTTCCCTATGTTCTCCTGTACTTCTTTAAGGGAGTTACTTATGTCCTTCTTAAAATCCTCTATCATCATCATGAGAAGTGATTTTAATTCTGAATCCTGCGTTCCGGTGTGATGGGGTGTCTAGGATTTGCTATGGTTCTGATGATGCCAGGTAACTTTGGTTTCTGTTGCTTATGTTTTTGCGATTGCCTTTTGCCATCTGGTTATCTCTAGTGCTACCTTCACTCACTGTCTCTGACTGAAGCCTGTCTCTCCTGTTATCTTGCTTGTATCAGAACTCCTCAGAGTCCAGCTGTCTCTGTGATCCTGTGATCCTGAGCTCCTGGTACTCAGGCTGCCTCTGGGATCCTGAGATCCTATGATCCTGGTGTGTTAGAGCTCCTGAGAGTCCAGCTTCCACAACTGCTCTAAGTACAGTGGTTCCTCCTCTGCTCTGAGTACAGTGGTTCCTCTGGGATGTGTCAGGATATGGTGTCTTCAGGGAAGCGGACCAGCTAGGACCATATCTCCATTTCTTAAGATTAAAAAAAACCGTAAGACTTGATTGGAGAGACTTCTGAAAGGTGAGAACTGCTTGGCCTGGCTACTTACCATCTACTTGTTGTGGCTCAAGCAGTTGGTCCTCAGGAGACCCAGATAAACAGCACTGTGCCCTCATGCATGAACTCAGGATGGTCCCAACACCAACATATCATCTCTGGGTATTTATGAGGGATTGGCCCTAGAACCAAAGTCCACAGACACTCAAGTTTTTGATGTAAAATAATGTAGTGTGATATACAGACATCTGCTACCTGCAGCTCATGATACTCTACCATAAGTGACCTCTACAGATCGCATTATTCCTAGAAGAATGCAAATACTATGTAAATTGTAGACCATGTTGTTTTAGTCATATGACAAAAGTCTATATTGTCCAGGTGTCATCTTCCCAAATGTTTTCTATCCACATTTGAAGCCACAGATGCCAAATTCAGAACAGAGAGGGCTTGCTATTTAGCACAGGTGAGGATTTTAAAGCTTACTTTAAATTTTTCATTTTTTTGTGTACTGGTGGTCTGTCTTCATGTCTGTCTGTGAACCATAAGCATGCCTGATGCCCATAGATGCCAGAAAAAGGCATCAGATCCCCTGGAGCTGGAGTTACAGTTGTGAGGCAATGTGTGGTTTCGGGGACTCAAACCTAGGTCTTCTGCAAAAGCGGTCATTGTTCTTAACTTGCAAGCCATTTCTCTCCAGCTCCAGTAATTTTAATTCATCTCTTATAGGTCAATGCACTTGGAGGAAAGTTGTGGTATGAATGTGAAATGTCCTTCATGGGCTCATAAATTTGCATACTTGGTCTCCTGCTGATATAATGTATCTACCAGTTTCTACTTCTTGTCTTAGTTGGGGTTTCTATTGTGAAGAGACACGTGACCAAGGCAACTCTTATAAATGACAACATTTAAATAGGACTGACTTACAGTTTCAGAGGTTCATATATCATCATGGCAGGAAACAGGCAGCATGCAGGCGGATATGGTGCTGGAGGAGCCCAGAGTTCTACATCTTGATCCAAAGACAGCCAGGAGAAACTTTTCCACAGGCAACCAGGAGAGGCTCTCTTCCACTTGTAGCAGAGCCTAAGCATAGGAGGTCTCAAAGCCCACCTACCAGTGACACACTTCCTCCAACAAGGCCACGCCTCTCCAATAAGACCACACCTCTTAATAGTGCCACTCACTACCCTCCTGCAAACCATACCTTCTCCACCAAGATAATTAGTCTCCCTTGGAACTGTAAGCCAGAAAAGCCTTTCTCCCTTAATTTTTTCTGGTCAGGTGTTCAGGCACTGTAATGTGAACTTTAAAGTAAGACAAGAAGAAAATGTCATTTGATTTGTGTGACTAGTCCAAGGTATATGATATGGTCAACACTGAGCCAGAGAGGATGGGAGAAAATATTTTTCAATTATTGTATGGACCATAACAATAGTAGAAGTATACTCAAAGCCCAGCAGGACAGAAAAGGAGCAACATTAAGATGGAAGTTTAGGATATAGAAAAAGGCACAACGTGTAGCACGAAATCACTATGATAATGCAGAGGAAGAAATAAGAAAAAAATCTAGCTCTTGATTTTACAAAACTAGAATGGACAGGGTTAAGGTCCCTGTCATTGCCATACTCAAGTCAAATGTCTTTCAGATTTATGAAACTTCTTATAGTTTAAACAAGATGGAAAAAATGAAAGCCCTAAGACTTGCTCCAGTGTTCCTTTATAGTGAATGCCCGGTTGTATGGATTTCCTGAAGAACACAGGAGATCTCATGTTTCTTTGTGAATTAGTGAAGGGCCCCACACCTTGCCTGATGTGGTAGTTTGAATAGATTTGGCCCCCATCGACTCCTGTTTGAATGCTTGACCCAAACAGAGTGGCACTGTTGGGAAGTGTGGCCTTGTTGTAGGAAGTGTGTCACGGTAGGGGCAGGCTTTGAGGTCTCCTAGTGCTCAAGCTCCACCCAATAATCAGCTGCTTGCAAAAGACTGTCCCCTTCTGCTCTCTGTATATCAAGATGTAGAACTCTGGCTCCTCCAGCACCGTGTCTTCCTGCAGGCTGCCATGCTTCCCTCCATGAGGATAATGGACTGAACCTCTGAAACTGTAAGCCAGCCTCAATTAAATGCTTTCCTTTTTAAGAGTTGCCTTTGTCATGGTGTCTCTTCACACAATGAAACTCTTAAGACACCTGGCAGCACAGTAAATCTGTGAGGGTGTGAGCTCAAGAGAGCTGGTCTCACCACTAATCTGCCCTGAGGTGGAGTGGGTGTGGGGTGATCCCCTCTCCCACCTCCCCACTGGCCACCTGTGGTAGTTGGGAGAGCTGGCCCTGTCCCTTACTGGCAGGAAATTGGGCCCTGCACCTGTCCTGGCCAACTCAGTGGAGCTGGCCCTGATGGCAAAGGCATTGGTGAGCCAGCCCTGGGGTGTGAGAGTTGGAGGGCTGGCCCAACCCCTCACAGCCTGCGGCACTTGGAGAGTGGGCCCTGTGCCTCAACTGGGCAGCACAGTGGAACTGCTCTGGTGGAATGGGTGCAGGTGAGCTGGCCCAAGGGCAGGAGAGGAGAGCTGACCCCCATCTTCTGCCACATTGGGTGGCCTAGCTGAACAGTGCTGGAGAGTTCACCTTGGTGGTGTAGTTAAGGGAAAGTCAGTGTGCTGACCACCTCAGCCTCTACCCAAGCCCAGATCCAGGGCTTTAAGTTGGCGCACCCCAAGATGCACATCATCTGTGAACTGTTGGAGCCTGTGAAAGGGCCAGTCCTCCTGTTCCTAAGCTGCAGGATCTCCATGACACGGGACAACCACAGGATAACCGGGAGGAGTCCCGATGAGGACCCAGTATTGATGGTGTCACAGAAGCCAGAGATCTCAAACCAGACCAATGACTCATCGCTATGAACATTTGCAAGTGAAGATGTGTGGACAGAGGGGTACACTGTGGACACACTGTGACACACTACAGCTTCGATGATGAGATATTTTCCTATGTTCTGTTTAGCTTATTTGTTTTTTATTTTGAGGGGAGATTGTGAGGGTGGAGGGTAGATACAAGGGGACCGGGAAATGCGTGGGACTGGGGTGTATGAAGTGAAACAGAGAATCAATAAAAAAAAAATTTAAAGAAGAGTCTGTTTGACAAGCTATGAAAATGTGTATGGTCAGTGAGTCAAATGTGTTATAAGATCCTAGGATTCCAGCACATTCAAAGGATTCTGGAATTTTCTAGCCTCATTCAAATGTTTTGGCTGAGACATAAAACTGCCACCTTGTGGCAGTCTTTGGCATATTTGTGCTTTAAAAGTTCCTGACAGAGAAAACATTAGCCTGCATGCTATTAAACTCTCTCAGGAAAACATACCCTCTTTCTTTAGAGTAGAAAATTGTATTAAGGTAGGAATAGCCTGTTATGTCATTAGAGACATCAAAAGATGCTATAAATAGGAAGCTGTACCACAGGATCCCCATAATTCATTGCATAAGAGGCATCTCTGCAGAATTGTGACAGACAACCTGAAAAGGTAGACATCTCTTTTCAAGGATGAGATCTCAGCCAGCTTCTGCTGCTCAGTGGCCATGGAACCCGGACCTAAACCTCGACTCATTTCCACCAAGACAGAACAAGTTTCTTGGTTTATCCGTAGGAATCTCCGTGTCATAGTAATACAAACATAAGAACCTGCCACCCTTGGCCTGCTGGGTAATTAAAGGCCCAGCTGTGTATAGTGGGCTGAACAGAGAGCTGTGGACACTGAGAGTAGCAGGACTTCTTACTTCGTTGTCCTGGGCAACGTTTAAACGTTTACAGAGTCATGGGCAGTGACCAGTATTCTGTGCTGGCAAGAAAATGTCTTGATGAATGAGCACCACCGTGCTAGAGGTGTGCTCGTGGGAGACCAGGTGGGGTTTCCAAGGGACCAATGCAGGAGCTCACACAGATGACCAGGGTGAAAACAAGATTCTTTTGAAAGGTAAACAAAATTCCAAATGGATTACCTGGTAACCTCTTAATGCAGCTGCCCAGGTAGCTACCTTTAGTAGATATATTTGACCCTTACTCAAGCCACTAGTTTAGTACAGTAAGAGCCTGCTTAGTATGAACCCTGTGGAGATCTCCTGTGCACAGAGGTCTAAACATAAGTCCCCATGAA